>BPLQ01008537.1:0-109769 GCA_021605075.1 Caerostris darwini
TGTTAAACAGTTTTTGTTTGTGAAACGGATTGCAATACTGGAACATATTGCATATTCCTCTGATTTAATTCTGTGTAACTTATTTTCACAGATAAACATTTTGCTAAAACAGCAAAAAGAATACGTTTTGGCTCACTGGAAGCTGTAACCAACGAAACGTCACAGCTATTAAAATAGTATTCAGAAAATGAACTGCAACTCGTTTTTGACCAGTAGAAGATAATAATGGGTCAATGTAGATTAGATTTGGTTTGTCTCTCTACGGTCATTTTGAGCACACGAGTGCTAAACAGACAGGGACCTACAGTTTAAAGTGGATTTCGACCCAATAACAAACATCCATGACACCGCAAGGATTCAATGCAATGCCAAAGGCCAGAGTGCTAGCCAATCGGCCATCAGGCCGCTGGTCAATGTAGAAGCACCAATGGAGAATACTCTGAGAGAGTCAAATAATAGATTTGTCATCAATTGTAAATAAATACCTTTTTTGTTAGTCCCGTTGCATCATAGACAGACCTGGTATATGCGATAAAACATGCGCTTCGGGAGTTTTATCCTTATATGATAAAACTTATTTTATTCCTAAAATGTATTTCATATATTCTTATTCAGAGGCAGAAGTGCTTCATTTTTAACTGTTGTTAAAATAATACATTGATAATAAATGGTTTTTAGTTAACCAGTCGCGAAATGAGGAAATAGATATACACCTCAAAATTCCTCAAACACCTCATATACAACTCCTCAAAAACACTTAAACATTACAACTCCTCAAAAATTTATAGTATTTACATTATGTTTCATGTGGTTAAATAAAGAAATAATAGTTGTCGAAATTATTATATATATATTTAACGCTTATAAAAAATCAATTTATGCCTTATATAAAATACAATATTATATAAAATGAAGAAATAGTGTTTTTCTGGATTTCTAATAGTTCATATTCAAGTTGTGAGCTGAATAAGGAATGGATAAGTGAAAAACAGACAGTTACAGACGGAATCGCTTGAATTTTCTTTTAAAACTTGCAATAGATCTAGTTAATTAAAATAGGGCTGAATGATCAGAGTTTCATGCTCAGAAGTAATCATGATCATAATTTCTCAAAATTCCATCAAAAACAATCTATATTAAGTTGTTTGTTAGATGTTGTTAAATGAAAAAATAATGAGACAAAATGTCTCTAAAAAAAGGTTGTATTTTTTTAAGTGCATCGTTAGATGCAGAAATAATAAAAAATATATGAAGTGAATTTATTTACTTCAATATTCATTCATTTATTTATAAAATGTTATAAATAAAAATTTCAAATGATTAAATTATTTATTAAATAAATTTTGCCAAGATGAAGAATTCTTCAAAATCTTGAACTTTTTTTTTATAATAATTTAATATTCTAATTGGATATTAAATAAATAGTAAAATAAGATAAATAAATAGTAAAAAGTAATTTTTACAGATAAATCAATAGTGAAAGTAAATCAATAGTTAAAAGTAATAAATCAATAGTAAAATTAATTTTTCAAATCCTCATTAAATTGTACATATGATTAGATTTTTAATAAAAATTTGGCTGAACAAAGAAATGATTATAAAATATCTAACATTAGGTTGCGGGTTAGGCTTTGTGGCTAACTGAAGAAAAGAGGATTAGAGATTTGCAATAATGATTGATTACAGATCTCATAATTTCATTAATAAAAGCCATCAAATGTTAAATGCATAAATAGCAATATTATATATTTTTAAACATTTCTTTATTATTCTAACTATTCAAGTTTTTATTTAACTATTCAAATAACTATGAAATAATCAAGTAATATATGGTTATATGAAATAGTTTAAAACTTATTCAGATCTTAATTTTCCTTTATAAACAGAAAATTACGACAATTTTTTTATCCCTGTCATATCAGTTTTCATGGTAAAATGTAAAAACCGTGATGCTTCTAGCTATTGTAAACCTTTTGTCTATGAAAGTTTTACTCTTACAATACATAGAAATTTTCAACTTTACCATCTTCTGCTGGAGGATCTTGTTTCCCATTATTGTGAGTTTTTTCAATGATACGGTAACTTCTGTCGCAGTTACAAAAGGAGGCAATCCAACTAAACAATAACAGAAGAAGAGGAATCGATGATTTCATGATTCTGGTGTTTCTATGAAAAAGACAATACGAAAAAAAATATCAGATAGCATCCATTTTTTAATTTAATAAATCGTATTAAGGAAAAAGAGCAATAAAATTCCTTAAATCATAAATTAATAATAAGTTCTTTCATTTAATTCCAAAGAATCAATTTTAGAACTTCTATCGTATGTATATAACGTATATTCCAGTTTATAAAAATTAAAAAGTACAATTATTTAAAATATTTTATATATTCTAGTATTTTAAAATTCCAGAATATCTCACTAGTAACATATTAGTAATATAACTAGTAATTTTTTATATATTCTGCTATTTATAAAAAGATCAGCCAAATCATCAAAACTTCCCGATTTATTAGTGTAGGCCTAAATTGTAGCATAAAAAAACGTAATGTCTCTTCATTGTTCTTTTATGCTACAAGGAAGAAGGTTTCAACTATGTTGCTAATTATATATCACATTATGATGGCATCCAAATCTGTCATAGTTCCTGTAATTTCATTGATTGTGATTTCCCAATGTACGTTTTCCGAATTTTTTTTCTGGTTAATTTGCACAGGCATTTTTCTACCTACCTGATGTAAATCGAAATCAGATTCGTTGATTCTAGTGATTTTCATCCTCTTTTCAGATGTCCAATGATCATTACTACATGTTAACCGTATGAGTAACTAACAATGAATCGCAGTACAGATTCATTACATCAATTGCCTTTTTTTGTATCTACAATACGCGCTTAAGCTAAAGGATTTCAGTTTTGCTATGAATGGAATTTATAGCTCGTCAATTTCACATCCAAAAGAGTAAGAGTTACTGAGGGCTCCACTTCACTACTACTTTTACATTTATTAACATCGGTAACTGTCATAGCATATATATAATCGCATGAATATGTACAAAATTTCGCATGTATTATACCAGCCATATAACCATCACAATTCGTTTTATGCTAGAAGTTCCATACTCAATAAATCACTTTCCATCTGACCACGAAACAATTTTTTGTTGCTACAGAAAATCACCAATCAGTTTTCTATTTTTTTATCTATTCTAGTCCCAATCATTTTTCTATTTTTTTCTATTCTAGTCCCAACCATTTTTCTATTTTTCTATTAAAGTTAGGATGGTTTTTACGACCATCCTACCCCTTGAATTAGCCTTGCAGACAATTTCATCTCCAGATTGCGTAATTAGTTTTAATCTTTTTACTGATAACAAAAAGTGTAAAATGATGCTTGTAATGCACGACACGTCTCTAATTAGTTTAAAGGATTCAAATGATATGTTTGGTTAAACTCAATCTGAAAGTTACCTCTGTTAAACTGCATTTCTTGCGAAAACAAATCAATAAAAGAAATGTTTTTCTATAGTTTAAACTGCATGGGAGACATCGGCGATCTTGCAAATGGTCAAGCAAAGGTAATTCAACAGTATTTAGAATAGTAATATCCAGGTTTTCCCATCAATTTCAAACCAACACCATCATTGGAACATCCAACCGCCTCTCAACAGCCTCGAATCTGAATAGAATTGATATGTGGCTAATCTACAGAGTGATTAGACTATGGAATATCATTATCTGGATAGCGCATCAGTAACAATTTCTACGAAACTATAAATGGAAGCCTAGACGCCAAAGCTATTGATGTTTGGTGGCCATTGGTGCATTTGACTTTAATATCTCAATTCTAGACACAACTTTCTCAGGCATAGCATGATTACGACCAATCCTGATCAATATTTAGCCGAGTTTCAATACATAAAAAGATTTCTTATAAATCTTCATTGGCAGAGAGCAGGATCTATTTCTGCCACCCCAATGTAAAGCAATACATTAATGGGGTGTAATCCTTCATTAAGAGATATACTTTTGAATGGACATAAATCACCGCACAACTGTGATATAGATACCGTGATGGCAGAGAGCTTAAAAGAAATTCAATTTTAAGTTGTGTTTCTCAGTGGTGTGGTTTGTTGCTCTACGGTAATTTTTTGCACACTTTAGGTTATTTAGACCGGAACTTACAGTGATTCTCAGAGAAGACATTTACTACTATCTCTCTACAAATACGCATATAGATATTCCCTTCGGTTTTTAGGACATATATGTATATATATAATACTATTTTTAATTTCAAATTCCCGGGGCTTATGGAATTCCATTTTTTTTACTTTTTTAGATGGCTGGTACTGTCCTTGACATCTGTGTGAAATTTGATGTCAATATATTCATTAGTGTTTGAATTACGCTTGGCTTTGTGAGACGCTAAAACTGATTCCGGCGATTTTCGAAATGTCACTATTAATTGAACAAACAAATTGCATAAAATTTTGTTTGTGAAAACGTATAGAATGTTGCATAAGGCATTCGGTGAGCATTCCTACATCGGAAAAAAAATGTTTAGAAGTAGTATAAGCAGTTTAAAGAAGGCAGTGAGCGTGTTGAAGACGAAGAGCCCTGTGGTCGATCATCCACCTCAACCAACGATGCTCACCTCCAAAACATTAAAGTTTTGGTACTTGCAAACCGTCAATTTACATTTAGAGACCTTGCTGCTGATGTTGGATTTTCAAAGGGATCGGTCAATTCCATTTTGGGCTTCAAACACGTCAAATGTCGATTGCTACCGAAAACACTAAATGATCCAGCTCACACTGCATTAATTCTTCGTGACTTTTTCGTCTCAAATAAAACACATACCGTTCGACAACCCCCGTATTCACAACGTGTGACTTGTGGCTATTCCCTAAACTCATAAAACCACTCTGGGGCCATCGTTTTGAGTCTACTGAAGAGATTCAACGTGAATTTGCGCACTCTTTGGAGGCCATCCCTGTCGATGACTTTTTAGTATGCATTGAGAATTGGAAAAAAAATTAGCATAAGTGCATTGTGTCCGGAGGGTATTCTTTTGAAAGCTCTGAAATAAACTTGAAAGAATAAATAGGGAGTTTTAAAAAAAGAAAATTTGGTCTTACATTTTGGGCACAGTAGTATATATATATATATATATATATATATATAAATATGAAATATAGGTTATGATAAGCAAAATTCAATTTAATCTTACCGTATTGTAAGAGAATTTTTCAAAGTAGACTGGCAAATATTTGGACACCGACACAGGATGTTTATAAAATTTATTTTCACTACTCTACGTTCTATAGTCTTGCTGTTTTTATACTGGAAAGTGATTTACTATTGCTCAAATAAGTGTAATTTTTTTATTATTACTCATTATTAAAGCGAGATGCGGATGAAATATTTTCAGCATCTAAAAAGAAGGAAGTTATTAAAAAATGTTAGTTCACAATACAATGATTGTTCATAACATAATGAATGTCAAAGAGATTGCAAAAACTCGTCCTTACGTTTTTCCAATTATACAAATATATCTTATAATAGTCCTTCATTTGCTTTATCTTTTAAAAATTTTTACTTTAAAAAGTCAAAGGGGAGAGTGTAAATATGGAGGGGGGGTTGGGTATGCACTTTATTTTAGTTCATGAGGCTTTTGGTTTCCCAACACAATTGTAAGACTTCACCTTGGCGCTGAATCTACCATGTTCAGTTTTAAACATTTCAAAAGATATTCTGAATTCATTCTTCCAGCTCTACATATTGGGCAAGTGTTCAAGGCGAGGACACCTATCCTGTTTAGGTATTCCGCAAGACAATCGTGTCCGGTTCTTAATTGAAATTAGGCAACCGCGTCTTTACGTGGACTAGTGTTAAGGATTTCCCATCTGTCTTGAATATTGTGCCACTTTTTGCCTTCAGATTTAGTTATGAGATTATCGTTTACTTTCTTAAAAATTTCTCTACGAATTTATTTCTTGAGAGGTTCTGGTGAAACTTGTTTCTTTCGTGTATTCACATGGTTTCCTTTCTTTGTCAGTGAATCTGCTGTTTCGTGACCTCTAATTCCCACTTGTGATGGTATCCACTGGAATACAATTTGCTTGGCTTTAGTTCTTAAATATATGATATCTTTCTCAATTTGAGTTATTAGGAATTTCAGTGCTTGTATAGTTGCTCGATTTTACGAATATTACCACTTTAGAGTAGAAATCATTACTTGCTCTGATTTTTAAATTATTTATTCCTAAATATATATAACATAGATTTCAGAGTAGTATAATGTATATAAATCGTAAGTAGTATTATGTTTTTTTGGATTTTACTGTGAAACCCCAAAAAGCAAAAGATTAAATTTCAACATTCTGCATTAAAGACTAATGTTACTTGTTTACTCTCTACAGAAGGACGTCATCTATCAAAAATTATGTATTCTCTTTTATTTATATTATCTTTGGAAACATTCGGGAAAAATTTTCACTGTTCTGGTGGCAGATGCTTGTATTCCAGGAACTCTAAACGGTATAAGAGAAAAGAAACCTATTTTTTTCAATATTTTCATTACTTTCTTAATAAATCATGTAGGTAGATATAGAAATTGTTATCTGCTGTATTTTTATAGAATTTTCATTGTAATTAGAATTATTCACCCGAGAGCTACCGGCGCTGCCAATGAAAAACGTTTAGATTATAGTCTCTCATCCCGAGAAGAAATATATTTAACGCAGCCCTATGTTTTATAGGCTCCTACAGATTCTCATCCGGAGAGGAAGCATATTACGAGCAAAATAAAGAAACCTGAGTATCTTTATTTTCAGCTTAGAAGTGAAATCCTTCCAGGAATCAATAATTATATGTCTTAAAATGTGTTAAATATTGTATGTGCATGGTGCTTGTGCGTGTGTAAATAAATCTGTGAGTTCACCAATCTGTGCCTCAAGTATCTCAATTCAACCACACCCTGTTACAATCAAGTTGCTGCAACCCGAGAGTAAAAATACATGAGTAAAAAACTTCTCATAATTTGTCCAAAAAAATGTAAAGGGAATTAAAAAAACATGTAAATGTAATTTTTTTTAATTTTTGTAACTCTCTTTTTAAAATAACTTTAGTTAAACTGATGAAAACACAATAAATAATAATTTCACAGAATATATGCTTTTATTTTCATCAAAGATAATGGGATACATTTTGACATAACGATAATAACAATGAAATTAAACTGAATTTGATTTATTAGCGTAATTTGTACACTTGGTAATTTTTGGACGACGTTAGAATATTCAAAATCATATCTGAAAAAAAATGATAAATAAATAAATATTACAACTAAATAAATAAATAAGAAATTTTAATACACTGTAAAACATAATCAAATTATTTTTCGCAATTAATATTATTAAAATTATGAGATTTTATTAAATTCACTCGTGGTGTTTGTCGCACTTTGTTCAAATATTTAAAATTGAATTTGATACTTACAAAAAAATATCCAGTTACAGTTTTGCACTCATACATAGTATTATGATAGCTATTATGGTAGCATTTTAGAGACTTTGGGGTTTACCTCGTTCTAACTAGTCTCTGGGTTCGACTTGAACGTTTTACTGAGATTCGACTCCTTTCACCCTGTTCAATTTTTATCTACCATGGTCCACGCTTTCATTCTCTATGTTGATTCTTATTAGGATCGATTGTGAAAGGAATGTAGGGAGTTTTATCCATAGATAACAACGCTGAAAAAAAACATCAACAACATGTATTTAAACAAAACAGCACAGCAAAAACATATTAAACGCTTTTTCTTTCGCCATTTTCTTTAAACACAACCGTTTCTGCCATTTTCTTTTCTCGTATATCTGTTACCAGTCCTGAACAGAGAAACTTACCTCTCCTTAAGGCTCGTGCTCACCAAGGCGACAAGATGCAAGCGACCAAAATTTGACCTCACCGCGGTCGCCTGAAACCGGTTTGCAGTTCGCCGCGTGGAGTAGCCCAACTTTCAACTTCAAGCGGTTTTTCACTAAGCGTAATGCTATTTCTGACGTTTCGCTGTGAAGGGGTCGAAAAAATTTGGTCGCTTGCCTCTTGCATCTTCACGTCTCTCGCCTCGGTGGGAACGAGCCTTTACAGTTTGATCGTATCGCGACATTCTTCCCACCTTGAGTTTGGAGATACAAACTCAAAAATAGTATACACAAAGATAATATATGCATATAATTTGAGATAACTAAACGTACAAATAACAATATAAATATTTCAGGATATTGAAATACAAATGGAAATCAATGTTTTAAAGTTCAAAATTTTGTTTAAAAGATTATAAATCTTGTATTTTAACTGGTTTATTTCTCGTCCTGAGCGAGACACGGGACCAGTTTCATTAGAGACGGTATTAAGCTCAGGGTATTCAGTTACCACTTCCGAAACCTTCTGAGTTTCCGGTACGACTTGCTCATAGTTTGGTGTCAGTTCCAAAGGGTACAGTCGTTGGATTGATCTTAATATGTTTTCCTTTTCAGTTCGCAGTTTCTCAGGTCTGATGATTCCTTTTTCTCCTGGATAGAATTCCTGTACTCTCCCTAGCAGCCATTGCAGCCTTTTTTGATATTAAGGATTATTGTACAACAATAAAAACCATTATTGCACACAATAAGTGGTTATCAAGTTTAGAGAATTCGTGGATCGTCGGAAAAGTAAATTATCCATCATGGCATTAAATAAGCGTCATTAAAGAATTCGGGTTAAGGGATCATAGTAAAATTTTCTACTGTGCTTCCGAACCGGAAACATGCCTTACATGAACACGATTAATAAATAAGTCGTAATTCTTCTCCATGCACTTATTCAGGGAATGTTTGTACCACAATGCAGTGGCACCAGGGAAAAATGTTGATTCTCATATTGGTTGTTCAATTTTAATGCAGTTAACAAACGTTGCTTATTTAGGTGTCATTGTTTAAAAATGTAAATTCGCCAGCAAGGGAAATCAATTGACATCATTAAAGAAAAATTATAGGTGAAATATTATTTAAATGATTTTGCAATCATAACGAATAATTTAACAAATATGGAGTCATTTTGTTAAAGAGAGAACCAATATGAAAAGCGAAATTTTAACCAAAAAAGTAATACACAGCTCAACAGAAAGGTCTTAATGATATATTTAAAAGAAAAAAATGTTAACATAATATTCCACTCAATAGTTTTAGTTATAGGTTTAGGGGGCATATAACCTTGTCAAGACTTCATTTCTTCGATTTAACTCAGATCTAGAAGTCGTCGATAAATTACAGATACAGAAAGTGAATTCCATCGTTACTTCATAAATACAAACAATAAATTTGGTCATCAAGAATGTATTGCTTAATAATAAATAATACTAATATTTTAAAGGCCTTACTCATTTAAGATTCGTTTGGTCTCACACAAGTTACGTCACATTCTTTCTTTGTATGAAAGTTGTTGTCATTGCCGTAGCATCCACCGTAAATGAACATTCTACATTTTCGAGTTTTGGAATCGTAGTAGAATCTTCTTAAGACTGCCAAGCAAGGACCTTGCATTTTTGGTTTTTTACAATCTACAAGGTTAAAATGCACATTAAATACTATCGAGACAAGGTCGGTGTCTTAAATAATAAAGTTAAATTTTTAACAAACCGAAAAAACATTTTTATGTGGAAGTTCTGTCAAAATATACGATATAATCAATCACATTTTTTGAAACTGTTAAAAAAAAAAAAATTATTGCAACATATAATGCATCCTTCCTTTTTGAGATTAAACTTCTTATTTGCGAGTCGATGCAGTAAGTCTTTTTTTAATAGAAGTGAGCGGAACTATTTTTTTTTTCAATTTGTGATCGTTTATATACGCACATCACTTCCTGTTTATACTAGATCGGAATCTATCGAATTTGTCAGAATAATGACAGCTTCAGCATGCTGGAATTTTCAATTGTTCATGTTGCTTTTATATTAATAGAATTTTCACAATGAATTTATTTTAAAATATCTATTCTATTCAGATTTGAATCTGATTACGATAAAACATCTAGAATAATGTATCCCTCGTACTAAATTTGCACCAAATCGCCAAGTAAACAAAAAATAACACTGCTATTTTTAAATGAAAGAAACAATTTGTTAGTTTACTACGAGTTTTACTGCAACGTATCCTTAATTTAGCCACCTAATTTATCCCTTTAATAAAAAAACACATTTTAACGACTTTGCCATTCACTCACTGACATTGGACATTATATAATGATCAAAGAAATTTACATTTCACCAAATCAGAAAATTCCACACATCTTCAAGTATATTTATCGCTGTTTACTAACAGTAGGAGCTAAAGACTTAGAGAAGAACAGAATCAAATTCTCACATTATTTTTGAGGAGAAATTGTTGTTGAAAATAGATAATTCACCACTTTATCGCAATACACCATAGAACAATGATCAATACAGTTTTTTCACAATACGTAGAAAGACTCGAATGTCGTCATTGCAGACTTCAGCTTTCACAAATCAATTATTTCTTTTCTAGGCAGCAAAGATTATTATAATTACTTCATATTTTAAATAAAATAATCTAATCAATTATATCTCTCTTTAATGATACTTATTATGTTATGCTCATTTCTTGGATTTAAGAAGAAACTGGAAACTTCCTGGAAATAAGAAGAATTTTAAGTAATCAGCTTAACTTGTCCTTTTCATGAGGATCATCAAAGAGATTCCAGAGTTGAAGAAGTAACAATTTTGGTAAATCTTACAACTTAAAACGCAACATACAACATAGTCCCTCCATAATACAGTGAATTCTACTTGCAGTTGCTGTGGAAATGTTAAGTAGTTCATTTAAATATTCACGAACTTTACGAAGTGGGCAATATTTTTGATAAATATCCATATCCAATATCAAGGACAAATAAGAGAGGAAAGAAAGATTATAACTCATTAGTCCAGCTTCTTATCACTTAATAAAAGTGATGGAAAGGGCATATAATAAAATAAGATAAAAGTACAATAAAAGTGCAGCTTCTTATTTTTGAATGCAGGTAAATGAAATGAAATACTCCCTACTACTTATTGTTACCATAGTGATGGGCTTCCTACTTTGTACTGATATTGTGGCACAGAAATTTAAAAAAAATATATCATAGATGGCATTTGGGCATTTGTCCTCCTTATTCAAGACCTAACATATGTTATTTACCCCCTCAAGATTTATTGTGACCGTGCCCTATATAGACAGGGGAATTTTCAGGCTTAACTTGTCGGGTTTCGAACGAAATTCCCTTAACTAAACTACATCACTTTGACTACTTTTATGTCCAAATAAAAGTTTCAAATTCCCAAAACAAACTTCAATTTTTATAATTTATTTTTTAACTTTAAAATCAACGAGTTTCAATTTTTTCGGAGACAGTCTTATTAGGGAAAGAAAAACTATATAATAAATTTATGCTTTAAAACTTTGTCTACAGTAATCACTTGATATTGAATGAAGTTAATTCTCTTTCTCACCCCCAGTGTGCGTGAAGTGATATTTTTAAAAGAACTCTACGGTTACCTTGTGCTTTACGTTTTTGTTTCACAACCCCAAATTCAGGATCGTCCTCAGATATCAGATGTTTTCCTTTTTTTCCCGGGTAATCATCACTAGAGGGAGATGATCCGCTTTCCATCTCATCTTCGTCCTCCTCTTCCTCGGTAACTTGCTCAGTAGCATTCCTTTTAGCATGTGATTCATCTAACTGAAACAGTTTTCTGCAACATTCGGAAGCTCCGCATGCTTTTCGCATTTCGTCCATGCATTGTTCTGGAATAGAAAAACAAAAGAGATAAATTTAAAAGTAACAAAATTAACTAAAAGCAGGCTACACGCCATATACAGTGGGCTATCAAAATAATTGAAACACCTGTGAATAAAAGGGACATTTCTGAATGCGCTTCGTAAGCATTAAAATATAATAATAGATGCCAGTTTTTTTTTTAAATAGAATGTATGTATTCTGGTATGATGTGGTAGCTTTTTTCGAGTTCTGTAAGTCTTGGATTTATTTCTGTAAGTCTTGGATTAAACTCCCAACTTTAGGCGTTTCTGGAGTCTAAAGTCGTGAGAATATCCACACAGTGTGGCTAGACTAGTTCCATTACATGCCGAAGACGGTCCTACACCATAGTAATAAAGGATTCTTTATAAATCTTTCATATTTCTATTATTTTTACAACACCCTGTATCTTAACATGTGAATGACTTTAATACGTTTATTTTTGTGGTGCTACATTCTTTTCGTCTTTTGATGATGAAGTCTCTTTCAACAATGTAAGATTATTCATCAAATCAACCTTCAAGAACAACCTAGATAAAGAGCGTTTGGAGAGAAATTCGCAAACCTCTTGGTGGAACAATCAAATCTTTCTTACTGGCCTAGGATGAGGGCAGTTGTGGTGTCTCTTAACTGGCCACGATTGCCTTGCTAGGTATTTTTTGAAAAATTAAGCCAAAAAAAACATTACACAAACAGCCATTAACGAAGAGCGTTGTATATGCAGGAGCTTTTTGATAAGCTCCTGCATATACAAAGCTCTTTGTTAAACAGTTTTTGTTTGTAAAACGGATTACAATACTGGAACATCTTACATGATCCTCTGATTTAACTCTGTGTGATTTTTTTTCACAGAGAAACATTTTGTTAAAACTGCTAAAAGAACTCGTTTTGACTCACTGGAGGCTGTTAACAACAAAACATCGGAGTTATTGAAATAGTATTCAGAAAATGAACCGCAACACGCTTATGACCAGGTAGAAAATAAGAATGGGTCAATGTAGATTAAGTTTGGTTTGTCTCTCTACGCTCATTTTGTGCACATGAGGAGTTACGGGTTAGGCTTTGTGGCTAAATGAAGAAAATATGATTAAAGATTTGCAATGATAATAGATTACAAATCTCATAATTTCATTAATAAATGTCATCAAATGCTAAATGCATAAATAGCTATATTATAGTTTTTTAAACATTCCTTTAAAAGCATTTAATGCAGAAGAATTAGATAAATACAACTTTTCAAATAGCTTTGAAACAGTCAAATAATATATGGCTAAATGAAATAGTTTAAAATTTCTTCAGATCTTACGCTTTCTTTATAAACACAAAATGATGATAATTTTTAATCCCTATATCTGTTTTCGTAGTAAAATGTAAAAACTGTGATGCATCTAGCTATTATAAACCTTTTTTTTTAACTATGAAAGTTTGATTCTTACAATACATGGAAATTTTCTACATTACCTTCTTCTTGATTCTGTTTCCCATTATTATGATTTTTTCTAATGACACGGTAACTTATGTCGCAGTTACCAAAGGAGGCAATCCAACAAATAGATAACAGAAGAAGAGGAATCGATGACTTCATTATTCTCGTGTTTCTGTGAAAAAAATAATACGAAAATAAATATTAGATAGCATCAATGAATCAATCTCCGCGCACTTTCAATGCCATCCCTTCCGATGACTCTTTAGCTGCATTGAGGATTGGAAAATGTTGGTATAAGTGCATTGTGTCCGGAGGGAATTACTTCGAAGGCTTTGAAATAAATTTGGAAGAATAAATAAAGAGTTTTGGAAAAAATAAAAAATTGGTCTAACTTTTTGGGCACAGTAGTATATATATATATCAGAAATACAGGTTATGACAAGCAAAATTCAATTTAATCTTACCGTATTTTAAGTGAATTTTCCAAGGCAGACAGTCAAATACTTGGACTTGGACACAGGATGCTTATAAAATTCTTGAGTCTTTTGTAGACCAATAATAATTGAAGTTGCCAACTGACTAAACAAAATGCTAGAGTCAATCTACGTTCTACAATCTTGCAGTTTTTATACTGGAAATTGATTAACCATTGTTCAAATAAATGTAATTTTTTTTAATTATAACTCATTATTAAAGCGAGATGCTGATGAAATATTTCCGGCATCTAAAAAGAAGGAAGTAATTAAAGAATGTTACTTCACATTACAATGATTGTTCATAATACAATGAGTGTCAAAAAGATTGCAACAACTCGTCCTTACGTTTTTCCAATGATACAAATATATCTAACCATAGTCTTTTATTTGCTTTTTACTTTAAAAAGTCAAAAGGGGAGAGAGTAAATATGGGGGGGGGCTATGCACTTTATTTTAATTCATGAGGCCAATTGATTGATTTGATTATGAAGCATGAGGATACTATATATGATGTATACTAAGATTCTAAATGAAATCTAGTGCTACAAAGACGAAAATCTCATTTTAAAGCTTATTCTAGCCTGGTGGTTTAGAATATGCTAGACTAAAGTCTACTAATCAATAATCGAAAGCAAAAGGAAATTCCCAATACAATTTTAAGACTTCACCTTGGCGCTGAGTCTTCCCTGTTCAGTTTTGGACATTTCAAAAGATGTTCTAAATTCATCGTTCCAGATCTACATATTGGGCAAGTGTTCGAGGCTAGGACACCTATCCTGTTTAGGTATTCCGCAAGACAATCGTGTCCGATTCTTAATTGAAATTTGGCAACCGCCTCTTTACGTGGTCTAGTGTTAAAGATTTTCCAGCTGTCTTGAATATTGTGTCACTTTTTGCCTTCAGATTTAGTTATGAGATTATCGTTTAGTTTCTTAAAAATTTCTCTACGAATATATTTCTTATGTTGTAAGGTTAGGCTTAGGTCTTAAATAAATACCATAAAGCAAAATATAAACATCTCTTATCTAATTGAATAGATCTTGGGAGATATTAACCATTATGATGAGATAAATGAGATACATAATACTTCAACAAAATTTGAGAACTAGTTTTTAAGTTCTATTTTTAAAACTCTTATCATAGGATAATGCAGATAATTTATTATTATAACGTTTATAATAATAAATTGTATTATACATTAATATAAATATTATTATAAAGTTATTAATATCGTTTGCAAAGAAATTTATATGAATTTAATAGTTTGCTCTTATTTATTTATCTACTGTTAGAGATTCGTAAGCTGGGTAAAGAACGACCATAAAATCTGGTAAAATAAATGCATGAAGCATTTAGAAATAATGTTGTAGCCATTTTTTCTCAAGGGGAGAGTTTTGACATTTCATTCCCAGGAGGGAGGAATGTATGTCATTTAAAAAATATATAATAACAACCCATTATTCTAATTTAGCAGAGCAAACAAGCAGTATTGTATGTAGTTATAATACATGTAATTAATGTTTTGTACTAATGAGAACAACCTGCCGCTCAAATATGATAGCAGATATTCAGTGTGTAATGAGACTCATGTATAATGAGACTCAATTATTAATGAAATTAGCGATTGAAATTCAATGAAATGAATCGCTTGAAATTCAATTAGTGATTAAAATTCATTGAAACTAACTATTGTCTGTGCGACCTTCACAGGTCGAAACAATTACATATGTAATATGGTCTACACCATGAGTTGTTCCATCGTGATTGGTGATCGGTCATGAGCTGAGAATGTCTACTCCAATAAGACGTGAGGGAAGTTCCCATCTTGACGGATTTTCTTAAAAAGAAGTTTTTGGAGAAGAAAGGAGAGAGTTCTGTTCTCGACCAGAAGTGTTGCTTTTCTTTTTTTTCTCTGAAGTGATTGATTAGGCCGGAGTTTCCACCTGTTTTTAAAAGTTAACCGCTTGTGGTTTCGTCTATCACGTCGTGTGATAATTACGGTTTGCCGCAGACTAGGCAATTCGATTCGACGATCACTTGTGATCAAATTTTATTTTTAATTTTTCATTTCTTTGTATAATAAGCCAGAGTTCTGTATTTGCATACATATATATATAGTGCTTGTAAATAAAAATGTAAGTGTTCCCATGAACTTGAAAGTGGCCCTCTTCTTGAAGACATTAACAGGTATAATCGTTGTCTTTTGTTAGACCATTTTGTGACGGATTTGATGTTAATCAACGCCCTTTGCAGCCTCAAACGAATGAAAATGTCGATTATGTTCAACAATTGTAGTGCATAAAATCACTATTTGCCTCTTCAAATAAATGCTCATGAGCTCAACATTAGTAAAGATATTGCACATTATTATCTAACTCTTAAATTATTTTATATGATCTCAACATTAGTAAAGACTGTTGCTCATAAAAGGATAATACAATAGAGAAAATACGTTCCAATTCTGTCCCTCATATTAGTGGCTACATAAAGAATTGCAACATGCCATGATTTGTTTCCTTATTTAATTTTAGCGTTTTAAATGCATGTTTAAATCAAAAGTATTTATTACAAACAAACGAGAAATGTAATGAAATTTATTTTAATGCCCAAAAATTTTAATCGGTACTTATAATATAAAAGCAAGTTCTTCGCCCTGCTAATGTTTTGATTTTATTAACCCATAAATTTCTGGAAAAAAAATTTAAATTTCATACCTACAAATTATATTTTATATTTATTTGTTAATTGTTATTGGTTAATAAACTTGTTATATATTCCCCTCAAGGTCATATATTTTAAATTACAAAAAACAAAACTAAATAAAAGATCGATTGAACATAGCATACCTTCAATAAATTGCACTGAAATCAACGAAAAGATTAAGTAGAGTGGATTTAGTAAATTTTTAGATAAAAAATGCTTTATTTTTAATGAATGAAAACAAATTTTTATGGGTTAAATGTTGCAATAGACGTACTTTACGGACATGAATATTTTTATTTTTATACTTGAATTTCACAGAAAAGTAAAAAATAAATATTTTCACCGCAATGGTATAAATAATTCTTAAGAAATAATCCTATTCTTCAATTAGCAATGTTTTAATTATCTGCTAATACATAGGTGATTCACTGTATATTAGTTTTGCTGCTTATGTAACTTAATCAATAGTGTTTCCTTGAAATTTTAATTAGAGCATTGTTCAGAGTTTTCATTCATTTAGGAATTTTACTATTTTTGGGGTATGAAGTAACATGTTTCGCTTTGTTTTAAAACGAATATAAATTATCAAGGTCCTTCAAAAGCCTTATTATCACCGAATTATATAAAAAAAATTCATTTATGAATATAAAGGATTATTATTTCGAAATTTCTTTGTGTAAGAGATAATTTGGTAATGTTTTACTGTTAATTAAAAAAAATTTGCGAAGCAATTATTGAAAGTATGTAATTAATGTAATTAATATTATCGAAAGTTACTACTGTGCCCAAAAAGTAAGACCAATTATTTTCTTTTTCAAAAACTCTTTATTTATTCATCCAAATTTATTTCATCGCCTTCTAAGTAATCCCATCCGTACACAATGCACTTATGCCAACTTTTTTCCCGATCCTCAATGCATGCTAAAAAGTCATCGGCAGGACTGGCCTTCAAAGCGCGAGCCGATTCACTTTGAATCTCTTCAATCGACTCAAAACGGTGTCCCCGGAATGGTCTTTTGAGTTTAGGGAATAGCCAGAAGTCGCACTGTGCTAAATCAGGTAACACGGTGGTTGGGGAACGATATGGATTTCATTTTTGGCGAAAAAGTCACGACGAATCAATGTAGTGTGAGCTGGCGCATTCAGTGTTTTCGGTACCAATCGAGATTTGACGCTTTTGATGCCCAAAATGGAATTGACCGATCCTTTTGAAATTCCAACATCATCAGCAAGATCTCTTATTGTAAATCGACGGTTTGCAAGCACTAAATCTTTAATTTTTTGGCCGTGAGTTTCGTCGAGTGAGGTTGAGGGTCGAACAGAGGGCTCTTCGTCTTCAACACGGTTTCTGCCTTCTTTCAACTGCTTATACCACTTCTAAACATTTCTTTCCGATATAAAATGCTCACCGAATGCCTTCTGCAACATTCTGTACGTTTCCGCAAAAAAATTAATGCAGTTCTTTGCTCAATTAATTCAGACATTTCAAAAATCGCCGGAATCATTTTTAGTGTCTCACAAAGCCAAGTGTAACTCAAACATTATTGAATATTTGACGTCAAATTTCACACAGATATCAAGTACAGTGGCAGCAATCTAAAAAGGAAAAAAATTAAAATTCCACAAGCCCCGAGAATTTTAAATTGAAATTTGGTCTTACTTTTTGGACACAGTGGTATATATACTATGTAAAGTATAAAATCAGGCATTGTGTGTAGGACAGTTTTAGGCCAAGTATGAAATTGTCATTTTATTTTAGTACGCCTTTCCTATGCATTGTACAAAATACCTAAACATTACATAAAATGGCAAATATTATTTTGATTATAGAGATAAAAATATTTGTATTGAAAATTTGGTGGAAATTTGCAAATATAAATGTAAGGCAGCGTTGCATAAAAGGCTTAGACTTTATTAAAAATGACAATAATTACTTCGGCAGGGTGTAAAAAAGGTTTTTATTAAATAGAAACATGTAAAATGTAAAAAGTGCACAACATATAAGATACATGATTTTCCTACAAGAAAGAGAAAAAACAACTTCTTGTTGAATTGTCATAGGTCTTGAAATTGTTGAACTATTTGTTGTTGCATTTGATTTGGACAGTAATGGCATTTTGAAGTATGCAACTGTCTTTATCAAAACAAAACAAATTCCCCACGTTTTGCTTATGTGAACCCTTGAAACCTGCTGATATAACAGAAGTGGTCTTTTTGTTGGCTTCTTTACATTAAATTCGAAAAAAATAACTTGTTTCCGAAAGTCCGTAAAAAAATTGTAAAACAAGAAAGTTAGTAAATGTTGTATGATAATTGGGAATGGTTTTCAATTATTGAGCATTTTAAGAAATATGAACACTTTTTTTTTCTCACAGCGATGTTGCAATACAATTTTTTAACATTTTTTAATTGCAGCTGATTTTGATAAGCACATTTCTTTATTTATCAAACAAACTGTTATTGAGTTTAAGATTCAGGCGAGCGAGGCGACTGCGGTTGACTGCTTACATCTCAACAGTTGCAGACTTGGTACTTTTCTACCTTGGTATTGTTATTATTTTTCGTTATATTTGTCTAATTGAGTAGGTTAGAAACTTATTCTTTTTGTTTTTAGTTTGGATTGTTTGGAAATAAACATTTTTAGTTGAGTGTTATTGTTCTGCCAACCATGACTGACATTGCAACAAAGGACTCCGCTGTTATGGATTTTTTGTTCGGCTTATTAAATAACTGACTTCGATATTTAGACTCTTGGAATGCAGCTGCTGCATTTATTATAGTCTTTGAGGCTTCCAATGGAACAATCCTCAGAACCTCTCCAAAAATTTAAAAAGATAATTTGTCTTCCAAGTTAACACCGCTTAAAATGTATTGAACATTTTCAAATTAGCAGACAAGGAGAACTCATCATAACCACGGAACATCTAGATACAGCCAGAGAACTTGATTCAATTAAAGCGATCGTGCAAGTAGCAATACAACAGTGACTGCAAAGGGGCATATGAATCCCCCAAGATTTTTTTCTCGAAATTGAAATATTTCAGGATAATTCTTTTATTATACTTCTATAGATGCTCTAAACTTAAAAAAAAAAATAAACTTTTTTTTTCTTGGGGATTTTTATTCCGAGTAATAGTAGGTTGATAGCTGATATTGCTAATTCTATGGTTAATTTGTGGTGCAGAGTTAGGATATCGTTTAGGGAATTTTTTTTTTAGAAGAATTTTGAGAATTTTCAGGCAGCGAAATGGCCGACTACACATCAATTAATGCAAAGGGGTTTATCAATTACCTGAGAGAGTTTAACAAAAAGAACTTCGGCTGAATTTAAGCATATAATAACAGGATTAAATATTACTTAAAAATTACTAAAACACAATGTGTGATAAAGTAGGCTAGAGACGGAAAGATTTATAAAATCCTCTAAATTATTCACAATAGAGGACTCGCACATGATAGCAATAAAATCATTTGTACGGCTTATAATACTTGCATTACTCATCTAAATATTCAGGCTAATTTATTTGCAAATAAATAGCATCATTTGCAAATAAATTTGCATCATTCAATTATAAATAAAATTCCTTTTGATTTTTCTGACAGCAAAACAGCATAGTTTTTCATTCGCTGTATTCAAAGCAACTGTTCATAAAACAACCAAAATATCTTTGAGTAAGGATGGTATTCCAGAATAACCTATAAGTATCAGCTCGATTATTATATTTATCAGTTACTAAACATCTTTAGCAACAATTGGCTTACAGTTAATTTACCCTTGGAATGGCTTACCACTTAGATAATTCCTATTCCAAAAACAAACACCGACGCAAAATTAAACATATCCTATCTCTGAACTGTTTTAACCTCAGTGTTAAGCAGAATTTTTAAAAGTTTAGTTCTTTATTGATTTATTTCTTTTTAATCACAGATAAATTCCTTTTATATCACATGAGTTTCATTGCCTTTAAAGATTACGGTTTTACGTTATCTATCCTCCACCGTAAAATTATTGAGGCTAAAAATAAGAAGTATTTTTCTCTTTTTTTTTTTTTTAACTTGATATTGCTGTCGCATATTATTCCTATTACATAAACGGTCTAATTTTCAAAACAGCTGCAGCCACAAAATGTTTATATCATTTCATTAATTGGAATTTTTTGTTAAATGAAGAAACTCTTTCTTTATAAAAATAATTTTTCTCTCTCGGCTTACAAAAGAGTAGCATTTCGAGGGATTTTTTGTTTACAATTTACATGAGACAAGTTTTGGAAGTTATCCCAAATCATACAGAATGTTTGATTTACGCTGATGATATTTTTTGCTTTGCAGTCATAAAAAAATTGATAAAGATTTTCTAACCTAAAAATTATTTTACATAATTTAATTCAATGGTGTAAGATTTGCTAGTTACAACCTGAAAAAGGCGAAGAAATAAATTTCTCCAACAGTAACAAACATCTTTTCAACTTCTTCAAATTTATAATCCTAATATTCCTTGAAAATAGCTTTCTCGTATTATTGTACTCATTTTTTCCCACCATCTTATTTTTTAGCAATATTTTCTGTTTTTTAAAAAGAAAACTATGAAAAAATAAACACCATTGAAGCGACAGTTAAAAATTCACTGGGATGCAGATATTAGCTCTTAATCAATAATTTCAATTCAATAATACACACTTCGCTTAAATATCGGTCATATATTTTCATATCGACAAACACCAGATTACAGATACTGAACAACCTGTATCATATCGCATTACCTTTTGCAGCAAGTCTACTTAAGTTGACTTTCGTTTCAATTCTTCATAAAGAAATTGATCAAATACCTTTATATCAGACAGTTAATGTTGACAGAATTATTCTATATTCAGTGAATTTTCAGGTGAAGCTCTTGCTCTTTTATTACTTATCTCGTCTTATGTTAACTCAGCTCATGATCATATTATACTAACATATACAGCCTGTTTTAGGAATAGTAATTTACTTGATTATCAAATTTTAAAAGGGAATAAGCACGACATCGTTTATCACTTTGTTTCGGTTCTTGAATATGCCGGAATCCCAGAAATTCAGTTAAGAACTTTCTAGTTAAATCAGCATCAGATAACATAATCCTACACTGTATCTCTCCATAAGGCATCATTACGCATCAAAAAAGGTAATATACGCTAAAGAGAACAGATATGACGAGATAGCAAACACGAAATTTACCTATTCTTCCTTTCATATTTTTTTTTCCCCTTATAGTTTACTCAAGATTTTCTCTAGTTGTATTCATAGTTTCTCATATTAATATAAAGATTAATTTATAAAGATATAAAAGAAAGAGATTATTTATCAAATAATTAATTTTATCACCAAAAAACAAAAAAGGCAAGAAAGGTTCATATAAACTTTTTCTTACCATTCCCAGGATTATTGTTTTGCCAATTCATTTTTAGTATTTAAATACTTTATTTCAATAATTAGCAATTTATACAGAATGCGCATGGAAAAACAGACAGTTTTAAACCGAAGTACGGTTGGTTACAGTTAAGAGAGGAAAAGTGTTCACGTGACATACAAATCAAAAAGTTCGACATAGCACTTTCTAATGATTTATGAAAAAAAAAGAGTTTTTAGTGACTTTACTTAAGAATTTGTCGAGAAGTGTTTTAGCGGTTTCAAGATTTTCTGTTTCAGCGACCAGGTGAAAATTTCGGGCCTTGTATATATATATATATATATATATATACATGTGTGTGTGTTTTTTGGAAGCAGTCCATTACTTCACGAGTTATTAAGTTATTACTACTTTTTCTTTCTTTCTTTTTTTTTTAATTCATTTAACTACAATTGGATAAACCAACCGGGAGCATAAATCTCAAAGCTACGTGAAGTCAAATCAAGATTGATATTTATATCTTCTATTATTTATCATCTGAAAGAATTCTTTAAGAAAATTTCAGAAAATATCCATCTTGAAAATAATTTTTATGTACTTCTAGCTTCTTTAACCTTCCAGAAGCATTTTAAATATGCAATTAGTTTTTTTGAAACAAAAATGCTTTCTTGCGTAGTAAATAAGGAAATACTAATTTACAGATTTTAAAATAAAGGAACTTGAACAGAAACGAAACCGAAATTAAAGAAATTTTTTTAAGACGTTTGCAGTGACCTCTAAGATTATAAATTTTATTTATTACTGCAGCTTTCATTTTCCGATCGCTCTATCACCGATGTCACCTCTTCACACAACATATATGATCACTGAAGCAAATCGTACAAGGTAAATTTGTAATTCCACGATCTCTGAGCAATTACGTTGAATTCTTGCGTGGCAGTGATTCTTCTAACTGTGGGATTCTTCTTAATTCATATATTAATTTATAAAACTGTTAATTCTACTATACCTAATGGCTCTTGTTATGAATGGTGATCAAGTAAAAAAGGTAAATTTTGATGTTAATTCTAAACCAAAAAGTTTTAATAAACACGTGGCTATTTTTCATTTCAATTTGTTTATCTGAATGCAAGAAGGATTGGGGATTTTATGTACTTTAGATCCTGTATTGAATACTAATTAATTTCTTGTTTATTTATTAGTTTGTAATCTCGATGTATTGTTCACAAGTTAATAAATCATGACAGGATTAAAGAAAAATACAAGTTGTTGTCATTCATTTAAGGAATAGATGGGTGAAATGTCAAATCCTATTGGACTGTCAATCTGTATTACATCAAATAAAAATGTAAAATAACAGATATAACTAAAAATTAATATATCATTTATAGTTAGCTAATCATAAATTGTTCTTTAAATTTAAATAACACTTGATTTGTAATTTAATATTATATAAAACTGTATTCTGTTAATTTTGCCTCGTATAAATTAGACTGAAACTGACAAACTCCGTTTTATGCATTTATATTTATTTTTATGCTTCGAATTAAGTAAAACAATTCAATAAAGGTAATTTTGAATAATTTGTATTCTAAAATCTGAACAAAAGGTTTTTTTTATAACCCAACGATGTATTTTTTTAAATCTGATAAATTTGAAGTTTGTAAATTAAACGTCATTATTTGTGTTAAAAAGTTTTTTAAGAATGGGATGTATTTAAATATTTTACTTTTTACATTCAAGGATCATAACTTTGAAATGTTTGAACTATTATGTTGAGTGAGGTATATTATATACATTTTATTATATTTTTATATACATTATGTATGCATTATATTCTTAATTTAAACTAAAAAAAAAGTTTTTATTCATAATATAAATTAACTATATATTAAAGTATTGGAAAATTTAGTATGGTGTGATGAATTATTTAAACTCATCAAAAAATACATTTTTCAACATATTTTTTAATATGTAAGAATAGACTAGTTTTTAGTTCAAATTTCTGTTAAAATGTATGTTTGGTTTCATGTTAAATTCCATAAATTACTTTAGTAAACAAACTCTTCAAATACCCATTTATTCTTTATTATTAATAATAATTTTATGATTTTTTTTTTCTTAATTTTATTTAAAATATAAATTCATTTTAAGAGTTTTCATTTTAGATCATATGAAAGATTAACTTCTATTTTAAGCTAAATATGAAGAATATGATGATTCTGCCCCTTCAATTTCTTTGCTTCCCCAAATCATCTATCACTTCTCATATGAGAACATTAGCTGTTTTTCGTTACAAGGTACTTAGCAGCTGTTATATTTTTATCAGTAGTTGCTAAGCATGCTTCTGTAAATAATTATATAAAACAAAATATTTTGTTGATTTTAATGAAATAAATTATTCAATATATATATATAATTTGCTAGTCAGGGAAAAACTTTTGAAAAAATAAATTTTCCTAGGCTATATGGTTAACATATTATACCTATTATATTGATTACATTATATGTTTTTTAACTAATTACTGAAAAATACAGAATAATACTAAATTGACATTTTTTATTCATCATATCTAATAAATTAACTTATTAAAATGAAATTGGTGTGACAGTAAAGTATAACAACTAAGTGTTCTATTCTCTATAACTATTAGTGGAGGTGAATTAAAAGTGGAAAATAATTATACTGCCAAGAATTTATATAATTATTTAGTTTATCACTGTTTGAAAAAAATATTTAGTTATGTTTTTTGTCTTAAAATAATTATTATCTGAAACTTTTTCAAATTTCTTTTCTCTTATTAACAATATTTAAAATATTATATTTTTACAATATTATTCATATCCTAATGAAACATGTTGCCCTCAAATAAAAGTTACTGTGCAATTTTTTTATATTTTATTGGATATTTATATTGATTTTATGATGTTTTTTAAGAGAACTTTTTTTAGTCACAATAAAAATGACTAGGGTTAATTATAATTGGTAATCCATTTTTGTTAAATAGTAGATGTACCATTGGCCTACTAAAAAATATTTAATAATAAATAACTATAATCCTTTACTTTTAATATTATTTATTAGTTATATCTTTCAATCTGTATTAAAGTCAATTCTTTTATTTAATAAAAATCATTAGAAAATTGCTACTAACCTATAAAAAAAATCAATTACATTTTAAATCACTTCATTTTTTTTTTATTAATTTTATAATTTATTTCAAAAATTTAACTTATTATGCTTTAATATACTATATTTCTTTATTACAAATATAATTTAAAATATGAATTAAAAGCTTCCACATATAGGAAAACATTTTTTTTTTTTTTTTTTTTTCTAAATTTCAACTTAGTATTATATTTTTCAACAATGTGTTATAACTTTAATGGGAGTCTTTCAAACCATAGTCATAGTTGAAATTGTGGTTTATTCATCAAGATCTTTTATGAATGCTACATTAGATGTATCATTGGCCTACTTTTTACCTGATGAAATCAATAACTAGGACAAGGTGGATACAGAAATTTGAGTTCTCTTTACTCCACCCATAGTTTTTCTTTCCTTTCATCATTGCTTTGAAAAGTATTTGATTTTTGTATTGTGCAAGTTAAAATTACAAAAGAGGTTTTTTCCTGCCTCTTTTCAGTCTTCTAAAAAGAAAGCTACCCCTGGAGCTGATAATGAAAATGAATCTGAAGGACAGCATAAATTTGTTCTTAAAACTGCAAAAGTAAGTGAATTTTAATAATATTACTATTACTTATTATATGTGTAAATATTCATAAAAGCTTTATAGTTTATATTTATATATTAATAATATTTAAAATTCTCCATGTTCTATAAATTTCACGAAATTTTAGAACATGGAGAATTTTCATTTTCACACAATTTTAGAACAGTTTTTAAATTTTTTAATTTAACTGTTGAAGTTAATTTTGTTTTCTTTAAATTATAATTAGACAAGAATTTTATAAATGCTTTTTGAGTGAAACTGAATGAAATTTGTAATCCTTCATCATTTCAGGGAACTCGGGATTATGGCCCTGTTCAAATGGCTGTAAAAGAAAAGTCCTTTTCAAAAATTATTAAGTGTTTTAAGAGACATGGTGCTGAAACAATAGACACTCCTGTGTTTGAACTTAAAGTAGGTTCTTTTTATGTATAAAATCATTTTGACTCGTGAATTTCAATAAAAAAAAAAATTGTGCATATTTTTAAAACTATTAAAAAATATAAAAGCAGTAAAAAATAAATTATAAAATATAGAAAATAAAAATAAAATTTGTATTGTTAAATATTAATGTCTTAAAAATAATTAACTTAATTGTCTTGTCTTTTTTTTTTTTTTTTTTTTTTACTCTGAACAAAATTGAAAGCAACAATTTAAAAAAATAAATTAAACTAGTCAGCTTAAAAAAAAAAAAATGATCTTAAAAATTTAGACTGTTTTATTATTTTATTTCAGGTTTTTTAATGTTGTAACCATTTGCTGAGACAGAACTTTAGAAAAGTTTATCATTTTGGTTTCTAAAAAAATTTTCTCTATTTTCTTTTTTTTATATTCTTACTTCTTCCTATCAAGTAATTAGTTTGAAAAAACTTAGTTTATAAAATTATTTAAATTTCATAAATTATTTTACATTTAAAAATTATACTATGTTCATCCCATACAATAACTTTTTATCTTCGATTTTTGAGCCTTTAAAATTGGAATTTGCTGATTGTCTTGAAAATTAATAAATTTTGTGATCTGTAATTTTTTTTAATGTGCTAAAATATGTGTTTTTGTAGGAAACTTTGACTGGAAAATATGGAGAAGACAGCAAGCTGATATTTGATTTAGCTGACCAAGGAGGTGAAATTTTGTCCTTAAGATATGATCTGACTGTCCCATTTGCTCGCTACCTTGCAATGAATAAAATTACAAATTTTAAAAGGTATCATGTTGGAAAAGTATACAGAAGGGACAAGCCATACATGTCTAAAGGCCGTTATAGGGAATTTTATCAATGTGTAAGTTTACTTTAGCGTATTGGTTATACTTGTTTCTAGAATTGATTAACATCATATTGTAAAATTTTGTCTTCAGCACTATTTATTAAGGAAAGATAAAACAAATTTTTTTTTACTTCCTTGGCTGTGAGAAATCAACACAGTATGTTGCCAGTAGATCTAATCATGGCCACTTACAATGCACAACATGAGATAAGCTTTTGCTGTCATTTAAAGAATGGAGATTATAATAATAAGAAAGCATTGGAGTTTTCAATACAAGTGTTCAATAAAATATTTTAATAACTTTTGCTTTGTTTCTTTGATTTTGAACATTGAAGAATTAATGGTTTAAAAAAAAAAGCAATATTCTGTATGGCAATATTATTTTACTATTTTTTTATGTAAATAGCAAATTGTAATAATTTCTATATAATTTAAACCTAAATATTATTTAGAAAATGAAATGTTATCAGTTATAATAAATTAATATTTTATTTGGAAGCAAAATAAAAGATTATGAAGCAATAATTAGCTAGTAATATTTTTTATATGTGTGTAATTTAATAGTATAAAAACTAAATATTTGATTTGTAATTTTTTTGTAACCATTCTATTTAAATGCTGCCTTTCATTATAAAGATGGTAAATTGATGGATTTTTATAATTTTCAGGATTTTGATATTGCCGGACAGTATAATGATATGGTTCCTGATGTAGAATGTGTTCGTATTATGAAGGAAATCTTGTCTGATCTTGATATTGGAGATTATGTTATAAAGGTTTTTTTTTTTTTTTAATGTTACATTTAAATAACTTGTGATATTTTTTCTTCTACCATAATTTTTTTAAATATCAATCATATATCATACCTGCTTACTTGTGTGATAATGTAAAATTTCAATGTAAATTTTACTTTTTCAATGTAAAATTTACTTTTTTTAAAAAAAGAATTCCTTTCATAAATTTCTACAGCCATTTTTTTTTTTATGGGGAAAACAAAGTAAGAGGTTTTAAGAGAGGTGCCAATAACAAGAATTCTCATGATGTTTCAGTAATTAATAATAGTAACAAGCATTAATGCACTTAAATGTCTATTGAAGGAAACATTAGTAACAACATTAGCAGTAGAAGCATTGTATATTTTTAACTTTCCAAGTGCTGTTGGGGGGAGGGGGAGGCATTTCCAGAAATTGGTAAATATTGTATATATTCTGTGATTTAAAGTGTTTGTATGATTTTTTTTAACAAGAGGGGGGGATGATGTGCAAGTAATATAATCAAGTATTTTGTTTTTATTTCTTATGCAAGAAAATACTTATTTATCATAAACAGGGCTTAACTTTCTTTCTGTTCTATTTGCATAGCAGACATACAAATTGCTCATCTTGGTAAAAGTAATTTAAAACGTTGTATTAAAACCAAGAAACATTTTATATTTCCTTAAAAAAAGTTTAAAAAAAATGTTATCATGCAGATTAAATTTGTTTTATAAATTGAAAAAAAAAGTATATACTGTTGACCGAATTAAGAAATTTTAATAAATATAATAAATGCACATAATCATATAAATGGGGTGGGGGGAAGCATGAACATATTATGTATCTCTTTTGCAAATAATGAAAAAGTCATTCAAAATAATAAAACAAATTTCAGCTTTTAATTACAAAATTCCCTTTGAAATTACAACATCTTTTTAGTTTAAAGTTTAAGACTAAAAACAGACATTAAATATGTTTGGTTGGAAGCATTGATTCTGTACTTTCAGAATACTTGGAAACTAAAAAAAATATGTATATTGATATTTATCTTTAACTTATGTATAATGAGCAAATAATAATGCAATGCATCATGCAAATTTAAACATATTTTGCAATGTTTATGATGCTAAAGTAAAATTCTTGAAAAATCGTTCAACTGTTGGGAGGTATAATATATTATCTGTATGAGAAATCCTTTTTAAAATAACTTAGTACAACTCTTCTGCGAAATTTTTATATCATTAATATTTTTATAAATGAATACATAAAAAGAGTCAATAAAAATAGACAAAATATTTATTACATGTTAAGCCAACTTTGAAAAAAAAATTAAAAATTTTACAATTTGGTATTATGCTTTAATTATTTTTTCGTATTGTGACTCAATATATCATTCATAATATTAATTAGTATTGTATTTAGGTTAATCACAGACAAATACTTGATGGAATGTTTGATGTATGTGGTGTTCCTACAGATAAATTTAGAACAATATGTTCTTCTGTTGATAAATTGGATAAAGTAAGTTAACTACCTCAAGGTTTATTTTCTGAATGTATTTTATTCTTAAATATATAGTTAATTTATTATACTTTTCTTTATGAAATTAACTGTGAAAAAGTGTTTACATTTTACATGTAATAAAATCATGTTTATTTAAAATTTCTTATTATTTAAAAATTAAATGTACTTCCATGTTTAAAGATTATATTGTTGTCTCAATTGTAATTTCTTCCTCCTTTACAATAAAAGGTGTATTATTTGAAATTTTTAGAAACAATTTAGTATATTAAATTTAATAGTAGTCATCATATTGTTTAATTTCAAATTTATATATGTATACATTAAATAGTAATTTTTAATTGTTTAAGAAAAATATGGTTTTGTGATAAGTCTGCCAAAGTCTTTGTATGTTCCAATTTATAATCATAAATTTGTTGAACAAATTAATTGCTTAGATTCTCTATCAGTTATTTTCTTAAAGAAATTTTAATTTTAGGAAAAACAATATTAGCTACCATTGCATTGCTCTGCAAAATCTAGCAATTTTATTTTTATGAAAATATTTTTTTAGTATGAAAAAAATATATTTTTTATTTCTATTTTAAAGTAGAAACATTTGTATTTTTTACACCAGAATTCCTTTCTTAAAATCTGCTTTCAGTTTAAATCATGCCTCATATTTTTCTTTAAAGGAGATTCCAACATACTGATCATAAATGAATTGCTTAAAATAAAGTTGTTACACTTCTGTCTCTTGTTACCAACGGTTTTGGTTACACAGCATATATCAGCAATCAACATTTCTATTCACAACTACATAGTAGCTTCCTTTCTTAACATTGTTTTCCCATAGAGTTGTTTAAAAAGTGAATAGTGGATTGTACACTATGGTGTTCTTGCCCAATATTCTCTGACCATCATGCCTAAATGAAAATTAGAACAGTATAAAGGGGAATTATGATGGATTTATGATCAAAAGTCACAAATATTTATGTTTACTATTTAGTTTATGATATTGGCGTCTACAAAATGCATTACATAAAAGATGATTACTGATGGCATGTGGAATGAGCTGGATTAATAGAAGAAATTTGTTTAATCATCTCGTAAAGAACTGCAATAATTTCTTATTTAGTCCAATGACTTAAATGTAATGACTGCCCTCGACTGGGCTTGATATACTCCCGGGGAACAAGTGACATATGAGCGTCCCCATGGGAGATGTAGGATATCTTGGACGTCTTAAGTGAGGTTACCAGGGGGCACAACAAGGAGGTGGATCCAACTCGCCCTCCCAGTGTTTATGATAATTTAGAAAGATTTTAATGCCCTGCCCAAAGGCTCTCGAAGTAGTGTTTATGATAAATCAAACAAATGATTTTGAGTTCAAATATTACATTTATAACACTAGAATAAATGCAGCAATTAATGAAAGTTTTTAAAATTATCAACAATATATTCAAAATTCACTCTAGCAACAGACAATAGTAATTGTACAAAGAATAACAAAATGTCAGTTCTTGACCCTATTTGGATTTCTTTTTTGGAAATGAATTATATAGCAGTGTTGTACTTTGTGTGACAGTACAGTGTTTTGAAAGCTTATTGCAGAGAATTCAGGTAAAAACATTTTTGAAATGTTAAATGCAGAATTTGATAAAATTGTATTACCCTGGGCAAACTGAGTAGAATTTTGTTCCGACAATGCATCTATTCAAATGTGTAATTAAATTTATCAAAGAAAAAAATATGTAATTCTCAATAGTTGCACATGCCACTTGTAAAATTTCTTGCAGATATTTAGTATTATTTAAAGAAAAGATGCAAAAGAGTTGATTCACATAAATTGTATTAAGAATTATGTTCTATAGAAGTTCATAAGTTATTGAAGTACTAGATGGCTGTCAATGTAGAAAACTATAAATCATTTTAAAACAGCAAAAGCCTTTAAAGATGTGTGACAGGAGATTAAGACTTCAATATGTATTAATAATTTTTTCGAAATCCTATAATATTACCATATGTGTTTTAGAATTGCTCCATCTCATTTCACAAAGCTAGTATTTTTATATAGATAAAGGTACCTCTAGTTCATAAATTACAAAGACTACTTATTTCATTATTCTCGGACTGCTTATCCTGTTCTGAAAATTTACACGCATTTTTTTATATAAATATATTTGATAAAATAGCAAAGGAAAAGATTTAGTCAAAGTTTGTCAGATTGACCATCTACATTCATTAAATATTGTTTAAATTCTGAAAAGAAACATTTCCAGATGTGTGTGTGTGCATTTTTTTGAAACTGCTTCCTTTTACATGCTGAAAAAGTTTCCTCTTTAAGATAAACTCCTAAAACATTCTGAGAGGAGATCCAAAATAAAATCTGCAAAGTATTTTTTCCCCCTGCATTTTAGTAATATTTTTATTTAATGTTGAAATAGTATCAAGAATCTGAATCTTTTTATTTAAAGTCAAGATGGTATAGTGTAAAATTAGAACTTTTGAAGATATAATAATTTAAAGTGCTGTCAAAGCTTTTGTTAAATATTCTTTTTTTCTGTGCAGTAATATAGCTTGTCAATGAATGTTTAGAACTGTATTGGGAAAAGTCAAAATGGATTTAGACTTAATTTAGATAGGGAAATTGGAATCATCAAGAATTTAAAAAAAAAAAGTCAATTTTCAAGATCTGATTTGCATTGCTATCAGCAGCCTTTTTCTCAGAAAAATATGAAAAACAACTACATGTTTATTATTAAATAATTATTCAGATTTTTTTGTTTTTCTTTTTGCCAAGATTTGTGTGACCTTATTTTCCCACAAAATAAGTTAAATAGTTAACTTCTCGTTTTAAATAGGGGCTGTATCCCATTTAATCCAAGTAAATGTCTATTTTTGTAAAAATAATTTTGGATTTTAATTATATAACTGTGTTGAAGTATATCTTCAAAACACTGACTTCATTTAAAAACTTTTGTACCAAATACCTGGTAGTCTTGAAATAGGCATTTCATATGAAATAAACGATGGGTTTTTTTATGCCTGCTTCAGAAATATTACCGCACCAAATTTTAAAATTGCATTACTATATTTGTGATAGGATCACAATATTGGCAATGTCTACTATTGGAAATTATATTTTACATATTTTTCTTTTAGACTCCATGGGAAGAAGTTAAAGCGGAAATGGTTAATGAAAAGCATTTAGACGAAAGTGTTGCAGATAAAATTGGAGAATTTGTCAAAAAGCATGGTTTGTTTTATTGATATTCTTATCTGTGTTTAGTGAAATATGTGCATAACTTTTTAGGTTTTATGTGCTTAAGACTTGGTGTCAAACTCTGATTCTAACTAAATCTACAATAATTTTTGTTTTTAATAATCTCTAATAATTTTTACATTTGATTGTTCTTCAACATCTTCCTTTATTAAATTGTGCTAATTTATGTCCTGATTGCTATCACTGACAATTCTGCGACGCATATTGAGTTGGGCTTATTGTAATAGCTTATGCATGGAAAACATTAATATTGTTTAAATAATTTTTAGTTGGGTCTTTTTTTAATTGTTCAGAATCGTTTTGTTACATTAAGATTTGATTCATTTTCTTGAATTAATGATTGATTTGAACTTTTAATACATATTTGAAATTGTCCTAATTTAGTACAAATAATGTTATGAGATTTCTGGATTTTGTATAAGTTAAGATTTGAATTTTTGCCCATCTAGACATTGTAATTTTTTATCTTGATATCTATAATTATATCTCAATCCATGATTATAAAAATATCATCGTAATTACATTTACTAACTTTGCTGTATCATATCCATACATGTTCATTTATAGTTTCTAAAAAATTAAAAACTCATTGGATTGTTAGAAATGAAATGTATTTATAACTGTTAAAAATTTTACAAAATACAGTTAATTGTTTAATAATTATTTGGATTGTTACTGACATTTATACTAATTATTTAAAATTTTTGTTAAAAATAATACAGTTGCTCAATTTATGTAAAGACTACTTGTTTTTGGCCATTGTCCTGTCTATTAAATTTTCTGTTTTTCATCTCTGATTATGATGTATTTGAGCCTAAAATGTGATACTGATAAAATCATCTTATAAATATCTATCAACTAAATTTGCCTGACATATGTTTGATTTATGCTATGATTGGTACATGTCATTCTTGGGGATAGGGGGGGACTCACTCATATTAATATTGGAAATATCATAAAATCTATATTGTAAAATGTAGAATGATTTTTTTATTATTATTTAGTAGTAGTTTAATATTTTATATTATCTAAGTATCAAGCACTGGTAGGTTAATATATTTGAAATATTATTAATCAAATGCTATTTAAAATGAATTTTTTTATTTTTAGAATAAATTTTGAGTAATTTTTAGATAGGTTTTCTTGTATATATATAATTATTTAATGTTGGAAAAATCTTGAATTTTCATCATGACAGATTAGCAACTCTTATTAGAATAAAAAAAAAAATTCTTAAGTACTTGAGGATGTTTTTATTTAATATTAAAACACAAAATAATTAATTATGTTTTATTAAGTTTATTTCTTGTATAGATAGTTTTACATATGCAATTTAATTTTGATCTTAATTTTTAATAGGAGGAGCTGAATTAGTAGATGAATTACTAAAATGTGAATCTCTTTCAAAAAATAAATTTGCATTACAAGGCTTAGAATCTATGAAGCTATTTTTTACTTATTGTGAGCTATATGATGTATTAGATAAGGTATGTGTGTGTCTGAATAATATATAAATTATTGATATTGTTATTTTGTTTTGTTATATAATTTTTAATCCTCTTGAATGTACATTTGTTAAATTTAACTATTAATTTTTCAGTAAAGTAACAAAATATTGAAACAATTTATTGCATGTTATTTATTACAAGAAAATTCATTTATATATATTCTATTAAAAATAAAATGCATTTGAACATAAATAGCACCAAGCTAATGATTCTTTTTCAAACATGTTTCCAATTCAGCAGAATAAGATATCAAGGGGTGGAAAATCTGCATTAACATAACCAAAAATTCACCTTTCTGTTACAAAAATGATAAATTTTCGCATTTCTGCGCCAAAAATGAGATTTTTATTATCTTGATTTAATTGCATAAGAAAAGTTGTCTGTTAGGAAAATTGCTGAATTTTTCTTTACAATTAATATATTTTATTTGTCCTTTTTTTTATTTATTGTCTTATTGAATAACCAAATTTTAAAATTATTTTATTTGTAATAAAAACTTAGAAATTAGCTGTAAACTGTCATTTGAAAAATTGAAGCAATTCTATAGTTCCCATTTATTACTTGAAATGAATTTTGTATGTGCATTCTTTTTCCACAGAAAATTATCCATCATGTTTCATCTAGAAATACTCAAATTCTCAAAAATAAGATTTGTTCAATAATGTTTAAAAACATATTTATGATATTTATCTATTATATACCTGTACATAATTGTTCATTCTTTTTATACATGACATGGGTTGTTTTTTTTTACTAAAATTTTGTATTTTTTTAAAAAATAATGTATGTATAACTTTAGATTTAATTTTAAAACTAAAAAACTATATGTTTGCCAATTAAAATAACTTATACCATTTGATATTTTTAAATTGTAACTGAATCTTTTATTTCTTTCTACAATTTATTTAAAATAATTCATATTCCAATTAAATAACTTATTTAATGTAAAAATAGCATGCCGAAGCAAAATTCAGATGAAAATATAACTTTTTTTTTCTATTTAAATAATTTAAATATCAAATTTTAATTCATTAAAAATTTCACAATATTTCCATTAAAAAATATTTATTGCTAAAGAATTCTAAAATATTTGAATCTTCAAGAAGGATAAAACAAAATAGTTAGCCCTTAAAAAATACAAAATAATAGATAAATCCATTACTGAAATATATATAATTCAATAATGGATGTATTTCTATTATACATTAAATAAAACATAATTTTTAACATTCTATTCTAATTCTTATTTTCTTGAAATTGATGTATATATCAATAAATTAGTTTTGTATTAAATTTTGGTGCCTATACCAATTGTATAATACCAACTCGTACCAATCATAAGATTGCTAAATAGTGTCAAATTAATATATGACTTGAAATTGAGAGTGAAAGCTGCTGTAAAAATTTAATTTTCTCTACTATGAAACCACTAAAAGCTGCTGCAAAAAGGCAATATGCTCTTTTTATAAAACTGTTCCAAAGCTGATAAAAAAAATTTTATTTTTATTTTCCACCCCTGTGATATTTTTATTTTCTGAGTTCTAGAAATAGATGTAGATATTGAATTAAAATTTATACAAGATGTATTTATGTGTAAGCAGATTTCTCATTTTAAAGCATGTATTGTTAATTCTTTTGTTTATTTAATTTATTAAAAGTAATAAAAAAATTAAATTTCAAAAACGATAAACAAATACCTTTAAAATCACTTTTTCTGATCACAATTCTAATATGAGAATTTGAGGTTTAATGTATTTCATTGTATTTGTCACATTTTTTATGAAAAAAACTTTGTATAAAATGTATATACGGTTTAATTTTAATTATGGAATAGTACAAATAAAATGAAATTTAAAATTAAGGTGTTCTTTTTTCCAATATATTTAATTTATATTGATTTTTAACACACAAATAAAAACTAAACTAGTTCATACCATAATATTCAATTTTAAAGCTTTCTTCATTATTTGTATAAAAAAATAATATTAATCACTTTTTTTAAAGGTATCCTTCGACCTTAGTCTAGCCAGAGGCCTGGATTACTATACTGGTATCATTTTTGAAGCAGTTTTAAAAAGTAATTTATATTTGTTTACAGTACCCTTATAGACTAATTTAAATTGATTTTTTTTATAATATTATACAATTATTTTTCTTCGTTCACAAACTTTTTATTTAGATTTTTGTAAGAATTGCATTCTATTTTTTAGAAATTGTTATTAAAAATTTATTTCATGTGTAAAATAACCAATTAACTGAAAATCTTATTTTGCTGATTTTGTTTATGTATCCCAAATTAAAGAATTTTATAAAATTGAAGCAACCTAGTAATTTTAATTGTAAACCTTTTAAATGCTTTATAATATAAATGTATTGGTAAATATTTAAACTACTTGACTTCCTTTTAAAATAAAACAATCACTTTTAAATTTTGAATTATATATTTGTAAAATGTATTAATTTTTAAAAAACTCTTGTTCAGGTCAACCTGTTGATATAGTTGATGAAAATGATGAACCTGTTGCTATTGGTAGCATTGCTGGAGGTGGCAGATATGATAACTTAGTTGGAATGTTTGACCCTAAGAACAAAACTGTACCATGTGTTGGTATGAGCATTGGAATCGAAAGAATTTTTGCTTTGATGGAAGCAAAATTACAGGTACATATCTTTTATTTTATAAAAAAAAAAAAAAAAAAAAAAAAAAAATTTTAAATGCATTCACCTGAAGGATTTATAAGTAATACGTTAATAATTTTAAATAAATTAGATGTTTATTTTAAAATGTATGGGATATATATATTAATATATATATATATAACATTCTAGATTATCTCTGGAAAAAAATTTTTTTCCTTGCATGGACTTTTTAAAACCATAAAAAAATTAAATATTAAAAAAATATGATCAGAATTCTTGGTGATCAATTAATAACTTTAAAAAAAAGATTTGAGTGGGAGATAATTGATTTATATTTTAATTTAATATTTATATAATTACACTTAATTAAAAAAATTGAATATTGTAAAATATTTTGATAAAAAGAAAACCTAAAAACCTTTCTTCTTTCTTTTTAACTTAATTTTTTAATTGTAAAATTGTTAATGATAATTTCCAATAAGATGTTATTTGTTGAGTAATATAAGTTCAAATAAATTTTTCTTCTGTTGTATCTTACAGGCTAATGGGAAAAAAATTAGAAGTACAGAGACTGAAGTATATGTAGCTACTGCTCAAAAAAAGATGGCTCATCACAGAATGAAGTTATGCCGAGAACTGTGGGATGCTGATATTAAAGTAATTTTCTTATTAAATTTAACAAAAATTTAGAATTTTCCTTGATTGGGTTTCCCCCCCCCCTAAACTACTTAAGTCATATATCCAATATTTAAATTGCATGAAAAAAAAAAATTATATTTTATATTCTGTATAATGTCGAACCTCAATTAGTTGCCATATTTTGAAGCATGATATTAAGAATCCACTATAAAATTAAATTAAATTGAGCTCTTTTATATTTGTGGTTATTTACATAAATAAAATATATATTCTTCTTACTTGAGTGCTCACTAATATAAAAATAAATGGATTCTTTATTGTTTAGCAAAGTCAGAGTAGTATACTTTGAAATATATGTAAACAGATTACTAGAATTTAAAAAAAATTTCAACTATATTATTAAAGTTTTTCATCTATTGATGTAAAATGAGTATTTATAAATTTTATTTGTATTTTTGTGAAACTTATAATATAGTACAATATAATACATTTTATGATTAAATGTTCTATATTGTAAAAACATTTATATTTTCAGGCTGAACAATCATACAAATTGAATCCTAAACTTCTAGACCAACTTCAATACTGTGAAGCTCGTGGCATCCCATTAGCTATCATCATTGGTGAATCAGAAGTCCAAAGAGCTGTTGTAAAAATTAGAAATGTTGAAACAAGAGAAGAGGTAAATGTTGTGTTTTTAATGTTTCAAAATGCTTTTAGAAGTTTTTTGTTTGTCTACAATTTCAAATTAATTGCATATTATGCAAAAGTTTTTTCTTTATCCATTTATTGAAATAAAAAAAATTGAGCATATAATTCAATAAATACATTATAGATGTAATGTTATATTTTAATGATAATGGTCATAATACTAATAAAAAAATTGAAATACCAATACAAATATTTCATTTTCAAATAAAGAAAATGTTTAAATAACTGGCATTTGATCAATTGGTTTTCTTATGAACAAGTGTAATTATGTAATTTTTTTTTTAAACAAATAATCTAATTGGACTTATATACAGGTTGCCCATAAAATTATTCAATAATTACTTTTCGTTTATTTTCCTTTGAAAAAGTAGCTACAAATCAAAGTTGTACAAAAAGAAAATCAAAAGTTAATGTAAAATATTTTTATTATATAATTATTAGCACGTGAAAGCAATTTTTTAAAAAAAATAAATAAATCGATAAGAAACATTGAAAGTCGTCCAGGAAGCCACGAACCCACACTCTCTAAAACAATGGCTATAATTTCATGTGAAAAATAATAATAGATGATTAATAAATGTCATTTACAACTGGATGTTTTCCATTTCATTGAAATAGAATTATTTATTGAATTATTTCAATTATTTTTCCTGATCATTTCTAAATTAGGGATCTTCCATTTTGGCAGAATAAATTATTTCCTTTTTTATATTACTTTTATATAAAAAAAACAATTATTATTTTTAAAATGAAATATTATGTTATAAGCATTTACTTTATGAAAATTAAGCATTGATTAATTAATGCATGTAGGAGAATATATTTCTCTTAAGAAAGTAAAATCCAAAATAAAAAATTATACCAAATAGATTATTTAAAGAAGCATCATATTTAACTTGCTTGGATATTTTTCTTTATTTTAATTTAATCTTAAACATGCTTTATCTGACTGTATTTCTGTAAATTTATCTTAAATTTTTTTGCTTATGAAAGATACATTAGTTTGTAATGCGTTGTGTAATTACAGATAAATGACAGGCACATTTAATCTTAAATTCATTTAAATTATTGCATAGATGAAAAAAATGGAAAATTTTAGGAAAGCCATATAAAATTGTATTTTTAAAACATAGCATAACAATGCTGCTTATGAAATATTTTCCTTATGCATTAATTGTGACAGAATATAAGATACAAGCAACAAACAAACAAAAAACTGTGTTAGCCAAGATGAACAGAAAAATCCTGTAAAGTTCAAGTATGTCATGATGAAGGTAAAAAGATTGTCAAGCAGGAAAAATGGATGAAATATTTTCCATTGAATTTTTTGTGGGAGAATTATTTTTCAAGGAATTTAGATTCTGGCAAACTTTGAAGGGTTTTGTGATTTTTGCATTAAGGTTGGTTTCAAAAGAATAAAAAAAAATAAGTTAAAAGGAAAATATCTTTAATATTTTAATTTTATGTGCTAATTATGCAAATATATTATTTCTGTGTATGCTTTTGGTAATTTTCTAGCCTGGTGCAAATTTCAGCAACATGATATTTTTTCATTTTAATGACTACATGAACCAGCAATATAAACAATTTGGAAAATAAAACATGATATTTGGCAATTTTATTGCACACACTTTGCTTGCAGATAAATATCTATTTTATTATTATTATTTTTTTTTTTTCGTTGTTAACAGCTCCATATTTAAACCAACTCTATAATTTAGCTGTAGAAAAAGTTCTTAAATTTCTTTGTTTATAAACAGAAATAAATATCATATACGTTTTGTGTCTTCATATAAAAAAGTAAAATATATTGTTTTGAAAATAATTCCATTCTATCATATTTATGTTAATTTATATAATGTAATTCTTATAAAATTATTAAATACAGATCTGTGATTTTCGTTTTCAGACGGAAGTGCCTCAAAATGAGTTGATCAAATTTCTCAAAGATAAAAGAATTCAAGATGAATAACTTTGATGTTCCATTGTGATTCATAAATATTTATTATGTATTTATTTATCATCAAATCAGCCTACATAGGACTGCAATGAGGGTGGCAGCCAATTTAGTTCAATTTAAAACTGTTTCATCTAAAATTTCTGGTAGTAAATTAAGCAAATTTGATGTTAAATGGGTAAAAAAATATTCAAATAAATTACAAAATATTCTTGCTACATTCAGTAATTAATGATTAAAATCTAATAATATTTCTCTATATTTAGAAGCTTATTTTCTTCACAATGAACACTTGATTTTGGTATACAGTTCATATATGTTTAAAATTGTACATAATAAAAGTAAAGAATTATATCACATCAAGATAGCTTGAAGCTAAATTAATTGATATTTAAATATTTTTAATAATATTATATTGTACACTCTTGTATTTTAAAATGTATTTAGTTCCTTCATTTGAAAGCATACCAAAGAATTTTATGTGCATATTTTAACAGTTACATGTATATGATGAACTAATGTTTAAATTCTTTGTACATGACTATCACTTTTCTAAAGAATTTGTGTATTGATTTGTTGAAATATTATATTGCGATATATATAATACATTCATTTTGTGTACCAGAATCCAATGTTGCAGAAAGAATTTTTTTTTATCTCAAGCTAAAAAAAAAGCATTAATACATTTAGTGTATTCATGTAGTTTTTTAAATGTATATTTAATGAAAAATATATATTGCTCGACTAAATTTAAAAATCAACAAAGCTTTTAATTAATTACTCTTGGAGGGCATTTAATAATTTGAATGTCGTATGTTACCTTAAAAAATTATTTTAAAAGCTGATCCATAATGAAAAATTTCATATATACATTTAAATCTATTTTTGTGATAAATCCTAATAAGGAATATTATTTTTATTAACAAATAAATTATATTAGCTTGCTTTCTTTGCTGTTTTCTTTTTCAGTTATTATACATCTATACTCACTTTAGATAGCATAAAATTGTGTTGTATATTTTTAAAAAATCGTTCCTTCCTCTATTATTGGTAACAGTATGGGTATTTTTATTTTAAAATTGCATATGTAGTATAAATAAAAATTTTATACATTGTTCCTAGTGGTTTTATATTTTATTAATTTTTTCTGCATACATATTAGTAATATTCATGAATTCATTTAACTATTTATTCACATTGTTTATAAAGTAATTGAGTTCAAAAATGCAAAACTTTCTAAGTATATAGTTATGAGTATTTTACTTTTATATTTTGAAATTGTGAGGAAATGCAATAAATAGAAATCCATTTTATCACGTTTGTTTGCATGTTTAAGTAAATAAATAATAATACCAATACAGCCATGCAAAAAAAATATTTATTTGAGCCAAACATTGTGATTAATTTCTAAAAATGGTGCTTAAAAAATTTATTACCATGGATGAAAAGCTGTGTCATTATATCTCTTTTAAGATCTTTTTTAAAAAATTCTATATTTGAGATATTTTAAATTTGTTTTTTAAAAAAAATAAATTTTTATGTAGTGGTTCTTTACAAAAGAATTTAAAAAACAATGCATAGGTAGAAATTGTGAAAAATGTTAATAGCATTTTTAAATTTTGAATCTGCACAAATATTATATTTAATAATTTAAATTCCAAATTTAAGTTATATCTGGACAATTATATTCTATATAAATTTCTTTAATAATAATACTTTATTATTAAAGAAATATATGTATTATAGCATGATTAAAATGACAAAAAATATAATCATGGATTGATTCTACCAATTAAAATCTATATCAATTTGTAATAAAAATTCATCTGTTGCTTTTTAGCATAGTAAATATTTTGAATAAATTTTTATAATTTATTACTAGAAAAAGAATATTTAATTTTTTTAAATTTATAAAAGTTTGATATGTATTTCAAGTTAAAATATAAAAATTAATTATAAATTTAGATTTTAAAAAATTTAAAAGCAATTCATTTTATAGTAATCAAACTTTCAAATCCAAATGTATGTTAAATGGAAACGAAGACTGACATAAGAATTTCTGTATTGTAATGCATTGTATTTAATGGATAATTGATAAGAAAGATTAATAACAATATATAAATAAGATTGCATAAAACTGTTCAGAAATGAATATTATAATGGTCTTGACAATAATAAAATAATCATTAAAATTATTTACAGTATGTTTGCATAAAAAAAGAAACTTTAAATTACAAAACTTATATTTATTTGTTCGAAACGTTTAACTAATCTGCAAATTTTGTTTTCAAGCTGAGAATACATTTGCTGTCATTTTATGATGTCATAAAGCAGTGATCCAAAGACCATGACCCACTTTTTTAAAACCTATTTTATTAAAATAAATATTACGAATAATATTTATTCAGTGCTTTCTTATTAATTGCTAACCAAGAGATTTAGCCCTTATGTTAATAATATGCTAATCTGGATGCAATATCCAATCTGTTATATATTTTATTTATTATCTTAACAGATTTGGAGAGTCTGTTGGTTATCCAAGACCATGACCTGTTTTTTGTGTATTTAATGAGATTGCAAAACACAAGTTCTATTTTAAAATTCACTCTAAAAAAATAGGTATGGTAATTGCTGGACAATACATTAAAATGCACAATCCTGTTTTGATCAATATATATATCTATTCACACTTTTAGGCATAAACATCACAAAAAAGGTAAATAGAAAGATTGATTTTTGTACTAAATTGAATCAATTCAATATGATACATTTTTTTTTTTTTTTTTTCACATTTATAAAAGATATGTTAGTAATTGTACCAAAATATCAAAGTTTGTAAAAAATTATGAGATGCATAATTTACAAAAAAAAAAAAAAAAAAAAAGCCAGGTTAAGCAGACTAATTATCCAAATAATTCAGTATACTTAAAATATTGGGAAAAAATAAACGGTAGCTTAAAAGTGAAAAAATATCTCGAATCTTTGAAAATATTTCTACTTATACACTGAAGTGACAAAAGTCATGGGATACCTCTTAATATCGTGTCGGCCCTCCTTTCGCCCGGCGAAGTGCAGCAACTCGACGTGCATGGACTCAACAAGTCGTTGGAAGTCTTCTGCAGGAATATTGAGCCATGCTGTCTCGATAGACGTCCATAATTGTGAAAGCGTTGATGGTGCAGGATTTTGGGCACGAACAGACCTCTCGATGATGTCCCATAAATGCTCGATGGGATTCATGTCGGGCGATCTAGGTGGCCAGATAATTCGTTGGAATTGTCCAGAATGTTCTTCAAACCAATCGCGAACAGTTGTGGCCCGGTGACATGGCGCATTGTCATCCATAAAAATCCCATCGTTGTTTGGGTACATGAAGTCCATGAATGGCTGCAAGTGATCTCCAAGTAGCTGAACATAAGCATTTCCAGTCAATGTTCGGTCCAGTCGCACCAGAGGACCAAGTCCATGCCATGAAAAAACAGCCCACACCATTACGGAGCCACCACCAGCTTGAACAGTGCCTTGCTGACAGTTTGGGTCCATGGCTTCGTGGGGTCTGCGCCACACTCGAACCCTACCATCAGCTCTTACCAACTGAAATCGTGACTCATCTGACCAGGCCACGGTTTTCCATTCATCTAGGGACCAACCGATATGCTCACGTGCCCACGAGAGTCGCTGCAAGCGATGTCGTTCTGTCAGTAAAGGCACTCGAGTCGGTCTTCTGCTGGAATAGCCCAAGAAAGCCAAATTTCTCCGCACAGTTCTAACAGACAAGTCCCTTGTACGTCCCACATTGATTTCTGCGGTTATTTGACGCAGTGTTGCTTGTCTGTTAGACTTTACGACTCTTTGCAGACGTCGCCGGTCACGGTCGTTAAGTGCAGGCGGTCGACCACTGCGCTGTCCATGGTGGGATGTTATGCCTGAAATTTCATACTCTCGGCACACTCTTGACACAGTGGATCTGGGAATGTTGACTTCCCTAACGATTTCCGAAATGGCATGACCCATGCGTCTAGCTCCAACTAACATTCCGCGTTCAAAGTCTGTTAATTCCCGTCGTGCGGTCATCATCACGTCAAAACCTCTTCACATGAATAACTTGAACAGAAATGAAAGCACTGCGCATTTATACCTGTTCTACGCGATGCTACTGCCATCTGAAAATTTGCATATTGCTATCCCATGACTTTTGTCACTTCAGTGTATATGCTTAATTTTGTAAGCTCATTTATAATTTTCATGGATAATATACTTAAAAAATTAATTTCTCTTTGTGGATTATATGCTGCGGCCATATAATGTGTATTGTTTTTTTCCCCGGAAATATCTGTTAAAAATAAATTCCAGAAAAAACTTCACTTGAATTTGAATTTATCCTAATATAATGAACGAAATGTAAATGTGAGAAAGAAGTAGGCTATTTTTAAATAAAGTTATAAACTTATGTCTGTAATGGTGAACAGAAGATAGCTGTATTCTTAGATAAAAGGCATAACAGAACGTAAGTGGAAAATTTTAATTGATAAAAGATTTAACTGATATTAACTGCTGCTGTTCGGATATAGAACATGAAAGATGTTTAGATTAGGTAAAACTATCAAGAAAAAGTTTCAATAATGAGTGCAAAATATTTAATGATAATTAAAAATCATTATTCCGCAATTTATAAATGAAAATGTATTTAAAATTATTGTTTAAAAACAAAAAGAATTCAAAAATAAATATTTTCCTATATAATTAATACATTTGTAACAAAAAAAATTATGTTAAGAGATAACACAGTCACATCAACTTTGAACATCATACTACCAGAATAAAAATTAAAAAACAAGGTTTTTATTTAATAAAAAAATAATAAATTTTTAAAAAAAGGATTTCAAATGGTTGTTGGCTAAAAAAATACAAATAAATTTCTTGTTTTATATTCTGCTGTGCAAGGCAATGATATAATGTTTAAATACTAGATGGTCTTGAAAATGCAAAAAAAAAAAAAAAAAGACTTATTGTGATTGGAACAATGAACCACTAATTCAGTGCGGCCTGATGCCTACTTGGTTAGCGTTCTCGCCTTTGGTACCACAGACTTCAGGTTCGAATCCTGATAGTGACATGGTTATTTTTTAGTGGTTTGGAATCCACGTTAAACTGTAGGTCCCGGTCTAATTTGCCTAAAATGTGCACAGAATCATCGTAGAGGGACAAGCCACTAATTCAGTAGAAAGGTGAGTTATAAACAAATATCAGGAATAAGATGTTATAGGTGACGTGAGGGTACGCAAAACACATACAGACAGCGCGCATAATACACGTCAACAATAAAGAAAGAGTAAAAGGCACTATTAAAGACATTATCTACAAAAAATCATCTGAAGGCTTTATTTGTTGCAAAAGAATAAGAAAGCTTAAAGAGAAATGCAGTGTAACAAACCTAGCCTAAGAGTTTTTATGAGTCAGAACTGATAGAAAGCCAATGCCTATGATGATTCAAATATCACTCTGCAGGGGAAATAAAAAGCGATAATTCTGCGGGCAACATCAAGCTGCATATAATATCAGGAAGACAAGTACCTCTCGCTTTAGTGTGGCCAGACACCTTCATAACGGTGGTCAGTTCTCAAACCATCCTCAATTGGGATGTGCATCTCTTTGGCAATTGCCCATGGATTTAGATTGTAGACAAGTTTTAGATTGTTTTCAGGAACACAAATACTGAATATATTATCAGTGGAGTCACTCTTACTTTGCAAAACAGAATCCTATCAATGTCAAAAAGCTTTTTAATGCAACTGATTTGGAGAGAGGTAGTGACATAATTTTATCCCATTAACATCAAGAAAAAGACCTGTGGCGGTATTGTAAAGGTTGCGTAGTGTTATTAAAATTCAGACGGCAAAATAAAAGACGATAATCAATTTTCACAATTACAGCATCTTTATTCTACTTCGAACGCCAACTACGTTCTGTCTCTATTCCAGCGGGAAAATTCCCTTTCCAACAGTGAAAGTAGAAGCCGTTCAATTTGTACTCCATTTTACATCAATAGGTGTCGCTACATCATATATTGTATTGTGATAGAGGTATCACAATACAAGAGCTTTCCTGATGTCAATTGGTGTTCTTTGAAATGTAATGATTTGGAATGTAATTTTAATTGTTGTAGTTCATCATCATTAATTTCTGCATCAGCTATCAAGTCATAATCGACAATAGGTGAATCGATGTTCTCAATTCTAGACAGTCTGTCTGCCACTACATTGTTTCGACCACTGATATGGTATAGGTTAGTAGAGAATTGTGAGATATATTGTAGATGTCTGAGTTGTCTGGGGGAGGCTTTATCATTGTTTTGCTTAAAAGCAAATATTAACGGTTTATGATCAGTATAAATATCAAAATCTCGACCTTCAAGTAAATGCTTAAAATGTTTAATGGATAAATATATACCCAAAAGTTCACGGTCATAAACGCTGTAATTTTTCTGAGCATCATTAAGTTTTTTAGAAAAAAATGCAATTGGCTTCTAGTTGAAAATGTGAACGATGTTCTTCCTCGCAAGAAGAGGCGATCAACACATCATCTAAGTATGGAAACACAAAGTCTAGACCATAAAGAACTTCATTTATAAACCTTTGAAATGTTGCAGGGGCATTTTTGAGACCAAAACTCATCACATTGAAGTGATAAAGTCCAAAAGGTGTGATGATGGCAGTTTTTACCTTATCTTCATCTGCTACAGGAATGTGATAATATGCTTTAGTAATGTCAATTTTAGAAAATATAGTTTTATTAGTTAAAATATGTTGAAAATCCTGGATTCGAGGTATGTTATATCGATCAGGTATAGTTAAATCATTCAATCTTCTATAATCACCACATGGACGAAAAGAACCATCTTTCTTTGTTACTATATGTAATGGACTGGCCCATTCTGAGCTAGATGGACTAATGATGTTATTGTCTAACATATATTTAAATTCTCTTTTAGCTACTTCCAACCGTTTTGGATCTAATTGTCTTGCTTTACAATTTATAGATTGTCCTTCAGTTACAATATGATGTTTTACAGTATGTTTAACATTTGAAACAAGAAAATTTGGTTTTGTTATATTGGGATACATAGAAAATAAATCAGAATATTTACATAAGCTGCTCGTTGTATTTACACTTTCATTAATAGAGATGGGTGCAATGTTAGCATAAACTGCAAGGTTAGTTACACCATCAATTAATCTTTTATGCTGTATATCAATTAATAAATTGAACTTATTTAAAAAATCTGCACCTAGTATAGGTTTACTAATTTTGGCCACAATAAACGGGAATTGAAATTCTCGACGTAAACCTAGATCAAGATTTAAAATTTCTGTACCAAAAGTATCGATTGCAGTATTATTTGCAGCATATAATTTATAGTCACTAATAAATTTGTGTTTAGAAGTATAAGGAATAAGACTTACGTCCGCTCCACTATCAACCAAAAAGCGTAAACCCGTTTTTTTGTCGTTGACAAATAGACGGTATTGACGGCAATGTTTTTTATTTTCAGCAGCAGAGTCTGCCGTTAATTCTGTTGCTGATTCTGGTTTTCCGAAGGATTATTTTTCCACGCACATGGAGCTTTGCATTTATCAGGAAAACATTTTTCTCGAAAACGAAAATGGTAATAACAATATTTGCCAGAAGGATTATAATAGCGATTGCGAGACTTACTTCGATGAGAAGAAGAGTATCGACCGCTATTTGTTGTTTGGGAACGAGAGTTCCTTGTGACACTCAGTTTTTCAAGTTTATTTTCCAAAGATGTAATTTGTTGTTGTAACTCAGTCATGGCATCTGATCCTGGTGAAACAGTATTGCTTACGCAGTAAAGTTCTTGTTTTGGTTGCATTTCAAGAATACGATCCGCCATTAATGACAGTTTCTCAATTCCTTCTTCACTAACTAGTAAAATATTCCACACAGAATCAGGCATTTTTTGTAGAAATAACGTCGTTAGCACCTTATCAGTTATTCCATCAGTAGCCAGGTTTTTCATTTTTTGTAAAAGTTGACTGGGTTTAAGATCTCCCAAATCAAGTCCTGTAAGTAGTCTCTGAAGACGCTTATTTTCGCTTTCTTTAAAAGTATTCAGCAAACGTTCTTTAGCAGCGGTGTATTTTGTTCTATTATCATCACTTATAATGTCCCACAAACTTTCAACAAATTTCGGTTCTAATTGTGAAACTAAGTAGTTGAATTTTGTATCCTCGGCTGTTATTCCACAAATTGAAAACTGTGCTTCAACTTGAAAGAACCATATTTCTGGTTTTTCTGCCCAAAAAGGAGGTATTTTGACACTTACCCGCGCTACTTCATCTTTTTTCGCCGATTCATTACTTTCAGTCATTTTGTAAATAATTCACTGTTTGCAAACAATTCACGGGTCACCAAGTATGTGGCGGTATTGTAAAGGTTGCGTAGTGTTATTAAAATTCAGACGGCAAAATAAAAGACGATAATCAATTTTCACAATTACAGCATCTTTATTAAACCTGGAAAGGATCCTACTTCTCCTATTAGTTACAGACCAATTTCTTTACTCTCTTCTATTATTAAACTATTGAAAATGTCATCCTGAACCTTCTTAAAATGAGTCAAATCAAAAGAACCTTCTCATCCCACAGCAATTTGGATTTACCGAAAAACTTTCTACAACTCATCAGCTCTACAATCTCACAGAAACTGTTGCTGAAGGATTTACCTGGAAATATGAAACTGCTGCAATTTTTCTTGTTGGGGCCAAAAGCTTTTGATAGAGTCTGGGTTAATGGATTGATTTAAAACTCATTTCTTACAATTTCTCTCCTTATTTGATTCAAGTAATTCGTAATTATCTTTCAGACAGACACTTTGTTGTCGCCGTAGGGAATACTGATTCCTCAATTCGTGATATTCACTCTGGTGTGCCCCAGGGCTCTTTTCTAGCTCCTTTCCTCTATAATATCTTTATCAACGATATTCCACAAAGAACAATATCAAATTAGTCTTTATGCTGATGACACTGCAATCTTAACGCAAGGCCGAAAAACTTGCACCATCCAGGAAAAATTTGCAAAATTATATCATTGATTTAGAAAAATGGCTTCATTAACTGGAAGATAAATTAAATGTGGACAAGACTGAAGCAGTTCTTTTCACTTGCAAAAAATCTATAACACTCCTAATATTAAAATATACAATAATTATATCACCTGGTCTAAGAAACTAAGTACTTAGGAATTATCATGATCGTAAACTTAATACAGAGCGCATATCTACAACCTTAGAAATAAATTCAATACTCAATTTAGAATTCTCTACCCTTTAATCAATAGAAATTCAGCTTTACCTCTTAATCTCAAAATTTAATATATCTCTTTATCTTCGTCTCAATAGTATTTGCTTATGCAAGCTCAGTTTGGGGTTCTGTCGCACATACAAATTTTGAAATTATTCAAACTCTCAGAATGTTAACGAATTCACCCTGGTACTTTCATAATGACGATATTAGACGAGCTCTCTCTATTCCAAGTTTAAGACAATTTGTTCACAAAATTTCTACTAAATTTTATAATGATATACGAAACATTAATAACCCTGTATTAAATATCCTACAAAATTAAGATTATGATATTTCTTCCCGCAAACATAGCAAAAGACCTCGCACTGTTCTAAATATTTTAAATTAATTCCTTACAACTGCCTAGATGAAAAAAGTTCGCTTTTCTCCTAATTTGACCTTTGGTCATTCGAGGTTATTACATGCAACTGATTCCATCAACATCTACATTTTTGATATTTTTCATTTTATAATTTTATTAAATAAATAATTCTCTTTTAAAAAAAAAAGGGCATTTAAATATCTGTTTTTCTTATTAACTCAAAGGGCATGAGACCACCGCTACGTTTCAACATTTTACAAAGAAGGAGCTAGTGGCCGCTACGCGGCCAAGGATCTCCGTAATAATCTACAATAAGAGTGCTTGATAATGTTGAGAGAAATGCAGTCCCTCAAATAAAAATAAAAGAACCGGACCTTGTTGGAAATTTGACCTAATCTCGATTCAGCCGGGTGGCAGGATGAATCGATTCACATTTTATGGTTTCATTGTAATATTCGTATCCCACAATTCCGAGTGTGCTTACATATCAAAACCTTTGTGCAAAAACCTTTTGAAAAACATTATTTTTTTTTTTTTTTTTTTTTTTTTTTTTTTTGAGCAGTAAAGGGTGCGTGCGCAATAAGACTGAATAGATAAAGTGAAAAATGTTTCAATTGAGGATGCTGTAAATTTATTGTTTTGAGCAGTAGGGTGTGCGCGGTAAGACTAAACCAATAAAGTGATAATTGTTTCAACTGTTCATTGTTCAACGATCATACAGTTTTAGCCTCAGCAGAATCCCCAACATTCTTTGGGCTAAATGGGGTCCGAGCATTTAGATTCCTTTTTCAGTGGATCTCTTGCATGCGCTGGTCATATTTTCCCATTTCAGGTTCTTCCGAAGGCATAGCTTCTTCTGGTTTGAATACTGGTCTCCGAGCCATTGCTTTCGGTTCTTTTTCCTTTTAACAGTGAATACATTCTCAACCAGTTTCATTCTCTCAAAATATGGTCTAGTCACCTAGTCTGCATAGTCAGTTTTCGTAATGCACCTTGTAGAATAGCAGATGTTTTATCGTTTTCCAACTTGTTGAAAGTATGAAGAATTTATGATGCTTTCACGTTCTGCAATTGGCTTTTTATACACCGAAACGGAAATCCTGATGGGACTTTCGAGGGTTTTTTTATTATTGAATATTCTTTCGAATAAAAAATAGGAGATTTAAAAATGGGAAATGATCATCATCATTAATTAAAAATGGGATAATATCGATTTTGTTATTTTTTTGAAATAGGAAAATTTTTTTTTCTTTCCTTATACTTAATTTTTTTCCCCACTCATCGAAGACTCGCATCTTACCTATATTTTCATGTGCCTCCCTTTATCACAGCAATAAAGATTTTAATATTGAAGGCGTTGAATTATACCCAACACCCTAGCAATTATTTATTAATCAAAATGGAAATAACGAGCATTTGATGCTAAAACGACAACATTAAAATAAATTGCCATTAGTTATTAGCGATATGCATTACATTTTAAAAGACAAAAATTGAAAATTCCTGCTACAGTTAAGTAATTATCATGCAAACATTTTAAAGCCAATAAGTTATTATAAAAAAAGGAGACGAACAAAAAGTGCGCATGTCAATAATTCCAAAGTATCAGCTGGTGCTGCCATCTGTTGGAGACATAAAAACAATTTTAAAGCAGTTAATATTTTTCTTTCTATTGATCAGTAACAGAGACATGATGCGAAATAATTTGATGTAAATAAACAAACCGCCATCCAGAATAAAACGCTTGAAGATGTAAACTTTCAAGAGTACTTTCACTAGTAAGTTTCAAATTTTATTCTATTCTACTATGAAAATAAATTAAAATTTGAAAGTAAGAAAAAATGTTACGAATGCCAATGATCAAATCTTTCGTTTTAAAAGTGTATTTGGAAGTAAAGGTTTCATGATCAAGTTAATCAAAACAGAATATTTAAACGTTTTTTGTTATTTTAGGAGTATGGTCGTTTGAAAATGTCGTAGTGGTTTAGTTTTAAGTTATTATAAAGATTATATTAGAGTATGTTCAAGTTTGAAAGTAAACAAAAAACAATTAATTTGGAAAGAGAAGGATTCCATCAAATATAATGTATAACATGAGCATTTCATTCTATTCTAACTGTAAATTAGAATTTCTAAATTTTGATTTATATTTAGTTAGGAGTTTTATTAAAAGCAAATTTATTATTTGTGAAAAGAGTAAATTAATAAGAATGACTAATATTTAAACACTGAATTTGTATTATTATTTACAAATTCTTAATCATCTTTTATTTTTATTTAAATTTAATATTTTAATTTTTATTATCATTCAGAATATTTTACAATTGATAATTTTTGCCATACAATTATTGTTACGTCAAAAAATATTAATTCCTCTGAATTTATTTTTGCTGTAATTGTTATGACTTTTCTTGTTCTTTTTTATAATTTATTTTCTAAATAGGTAATATAACATTACAGAAAATTAAATAAAAGATAAAATATCACAATTAATTTTAATTGTAGTAAATTAAGTAGAAAAAATAATAAATTAAATAAAATAATATTTATTTTAATTTATTATTTAAAAATTAAATAATAAATTAATTATTTTAAAAATAATAAATATTATTTTATTAAAATTGTAATAACATAATTCATTTTATTAATTATTAAAAAAAAAAGCTTTAAAGAAGTATGTATTGTATTAGTATTTCTGTGTATAGAATAAACCCATATGACGTTATTTATTAGTGGTGACCATTGCAGAATTTCAGATATGTGTTTTGTAATACACTGATATACATATCGAATATAAACTAGTTGAAATATCTTTACTTTTCCAATCTTTCAATACTTTGAAATAAATTTTAAGTATCTAATTTTGTAGGACATATCATTTGAAGTAAAAGTTATTTTGATTTCTGACAATTTAATAATGAAGGGGAAAAAAAAAAAAATGTAAAACCAATTTCTTTTTAAAGAATTATTAATTACATGATTTTATTTTGCACCCTTTAATTTAAGCATTTTTTAATGATCATTAAGTATATAAGTATATTATTAAGTATAACTATGTATATATATTCTGTATCTTTCAAAATATCCTCAGAATATTAATCAAATGTAGTATTATTTTCTATTTGTTATGTAACAAGAAATATTAAATTTTAAATAATTTTAATTTCTACTTATCAAGACATAGTAAATTGTCATCTGAAGTCTTTTGAGCTAAAAGTGAATCAAATATTTAACGAAACTTTTAACTTCTGTTTCGAAGCTAAAGAACAGAATGAGTATATTTTATATTTATTTTTCCCACAAAATTAAAAACCACTTTTCTCAACGAGTAAAAATTTATTGGTTATCAAATAACTGGAATTTGGGCCTGAACCTATGGGCCAGCGCTCTGGCGCTCGGTACCACAGGTTTCGTCTGAGTTCCGGCGGGTGCCAAGGGCGGATGTTTGTGGAAATGGTTCGAATCCACTTTTAAACCGTAAGGTCCCGTGGTCTAATAGGATCGTAGAGCGTTGCGGGGCATTGCTGTTTCGCGTCCGCGGGCTTATCCTCTCGCGCCCTTCTGGTAATACAAAGTGAGTAACGTCTGTGCAGCGCTTGCCTTAAGGCATCCAAGACGTCCATGTTTGCTCTTGCTTTCAGCTGTACTTTGAAAAAAAAAAATACCTGGAATTTTGATCTAATACTACAAAGCCAGATGCATAGCAGAATCAGCGTTACCCAAGAAGCTAATAAAGCAAATGATGCCTGTTCACTTTTTTTGCCGCCAGGATTTGAATGAAAACCCCAAGATGGTATGCGTCTAGGATAGTTCGCTTTTTGCTCATCTTCGAGCCCAACGAAAGGACCTTCCAGCCTACTGATTTATTGTGCCATATCCGGCGATCACGTTTCGCGCATAGTCGGATTTTGGAACCATGCCTCCTTAGTTCGGAAGCTATCTACAAGCTATTCTGGAATTGCAAACATTATGGCAACATCTATGGCAATTTTCTGAAGTTTTTGGTCGTAAAACAGTGTGATGAAATAATCGAAATTATGTTGTCATCTGCCAGTGACTTAGTAATACAATTTCTAGATACAGCATACAATGATTCTTCTTATTAATTTATAATATGGAACCTGGAACCTGATGGCCATGTGGTGGCGCTCGATATTACAGGTTTCAGGTTCGAGTCCCGGCGGTGCCATGGTTATTTGTAGTGATTCAGGATCCACTTTAAACCGTAGGTCCCGGTCTAATAGGATCGTGATCGTAGAGCGTTGTGGGAGTAGTGTTGTTCGTGTCCGTAGCATATTTTTGAGCTATACGTGCCCGTGGATAGTACTAAATGAGTATCGTCGGTGTAGCTCTTTTTTATGGCATAAAGATAACTGTCTCTGTATTGCCAGCTGCATTAGAACAACAACAATTTATAATGGGCTATTGTAGAGCTTTTGTGTCATCTCAAAGAATTCGGAAATTCAAGATCAACTAAAACTAGAACTATTGTCAATGTGCTTTACAGTACAGCATCTCTAAAAAGCTGGATTCGCACTAGATACTGAGATTGCATGTTGTAGGATGCCAACCAATCAGAATGTGCAGAAGATTAACTTCTGATTGGTTGGCGTCCTGTGAACCTGGCACCGAGTGCCAGAGCGCTAGACATTCGGGCATTCAGGCCCATTTTGTGAGGTGCCGATATCTTTTGACGTTGCCGCCTCAACTTTTTTCAGGTAACTATCCAATAGATAGTATTATTAATATTGCTAAATATTAATAGTAAGTAAAAATGATTCAATTTTAGTCAGGTCTTGGTAACTTTGGTGAATGCGTTTTTAGATTCCATGTGAAATCAATTTGCCATATGCTTGCAGGCAGATTTCTAGACAGAAGATACTTTCTTTTACGGGGGTAGGGTTGTCTAAGCACTACGACCAACGCTCTACAGCCATATTAGATCGGGACCTACGGTTTAAAGTGAATTCCGAACTACAAACATTCATGGCACCGCCTAGACTCCGAACACGAAACCTGTGGCACCGAGCACTAGAGCACTAGTCACTCGGCCATCAAACCCCAATTTAGAATGATACCATTGTAAAGTATAGCTGATAGAGTCACTGAGAGAAATAAATATATGAAACAAAATTGTTAGAAGAAAAATTGTAATCGGCTGCGCTGATGTACAGGTTACTCATGAAATTTAGAATTTAATGTAAGAACAAAACACATAAAATCAATTTTAAGCAAACAAAGAAAGAAAAAGTATCCATAAATCATACTCAGGTAATACATTATGTACACCAGTCATCGTTCAAACCTGAGAATAAATTAATAAAAAAATTATAGTTTAAAAAAAACTAAAAAACACGCTTTTAGAGTTAATCAAAGTAAAAAATAATTGTTGACATAAGAATAAAATGACTGACGAGAAAATGAATGTCACTGTTCTAAAAGCGTGGGGTGCTTTGTATGACATTTTTTAACTGACTCTGCATTTCGGAGTGACACTAGTGAAAAATTATAACGATTGAAACCGATCACCCCACGCTTTTAGAACAGTGACATTCATTTTCTCGTCAGTAATTTTATTCTTATGTCAACAATTATTTTTTACTTTGATTAACTCTAAAAGCGTGATTTTTAGTTTTTTTAAATAATCAAAGTTTGATTAACTCAAAAAGCGTATTTTTAAACTATAATATTTAAATGAGGTCCCGGTAACTGGAACTATAGTTCTTACAATAATTTAATTGTGAGTAAAACAAAGACTAAATGCGAATACGTCGAGCCAGCCAGGATTCGAAAACGGAATCTCCTGATCAGTAGTCAGGCGCTTTATCCGTTGTGCCACTGTCCCACGTAGGTATGAATGTCTTGGGTACTTTCATACTTTACTACTTAAAAAAAAGGAATGAAAAATTATTTGTAAAGGACTTTTCTGCAATATAGTGAAAGAAAAGTAGGAATTGACTTAAATTTTTTTTTTTTTTTAATATTACTTGTTTTGAACATTATAACGTTAGGTATTCTCTTTCTGTAGATTCATATATTATTATTTATTTTTCTCTAAATTTTTTTTATGTTTTGGTTTCATATACCACTTAGATATTGTTTTGTTTTGTTTTTATTTTATTTATTTCCTTTTTTTCCCGCGTATTGTTGTATCGCGTATACATATGTGTGAATATTACTTATGTAACACGAGAAAATTATCCACGTGCCATAGATTATCGATAGATATATCACAGATCTTCCACAGATAAAATAATATCTCTTTCATAGAGTAATATAATATTTTGCACCCTGCAGAGAAGAACTGTTTACAGTCAATTCCTTAACGGTTGCTAGGATCAAATTTATGAATCTTTCTGTTAACATAAATTCCCTTTTTTGTGTGTAAAAATTGATACATTTTCCTCATATATTCCCTCGATCTGAAGCGAGTGGTTAGCATATTGGATTTATGAATAAGGTATTGTTTTGAAACTTAAAAATCGAGTTGAGCCGTAAGAACATGGAAAATGCCGGGTATGGGTACGTTAAATTTACAGGTCAAGCCTTGAAGAAGCTTGCCCGAATTAAAGGAAGAGGAGTGAAATCTACAAAAGTCGGTTATTGTTCAAAATTGTGTGACAGAATATGGATGTAGTACAAAAGGCCCTTCTGTAGTTTACTTTGGGTAACGCTGAATCTGCTCCAAATTATTATAATTACAAAACAATTGTATTAAAAAAGAAAGAAAATTAACCAAATAAAAGAATTGGTTGTCTGACCCGTTGCTCAGGGGCAACGTGCGCCGCTGGTGAGCATTAGGGTGGAGGTTCAATCCATTGGTACTTTTATTGTAGGCACTGTTTCAAAAAACGAGGAGAATCGATGGCGTTTCTGATGTTCAGCATCTTACCTTGTGATTTGAACTATCTAGTGGGTGTTTTGGGGGTTTTTCTCCCATGCGATACATAATTACGGGGTGGTTCCCCCCTAGACTTCTTCCCCGAATGCACTATCCTCTTTCTTCAGCGACATGGAGCAGAAGTCAGACTTCTACCTACGGATGCTCCATCAAATCATCAGCTGCCGCTCTCTTCCCTCCTTCCATGAGCGATACGACAACAACAACAAACGTATTTACCAAAACTAGAAAAAAAAAAAAGGCTACATCAAACAAACACGTGACTAAATGCGTCGACTAATAGGATGTTATAGTTATAAATTACATCTTATATGTCCTTTTCTTTTTTTAAACTGAAAATCTACTTTACTTCTATTAATGATTGCCGCATTTATGATATTGTCACTACTACTACACCACTCCACATCACTGTGCCTAGAGCTAAGTTGCCCCTATACAGTTTGGGAATGATGTGAGTGAGAGAAGTCTGATTGGGTTCTGTGACGCTCTACGGTTATATGAGATCGGCACCTACGGCTGGTTATGTTACGACTTATGTTAAGTGGATTCTGAACCACTACAAACATCCATGGCAAACATCCAAACATCCAGAGATTCGAATCCAAAACCTGTGGTACCGAGTGTCAGAGCTCTAGCCACTCGACCATCAGGCTCCATGATATTGTCGCTGCGATTTGTCACAATCATTCTTTTTTACGTTTGCCACAGTGGTTTAAAAACTGGAGTTTTTGTCTTTGTCTAAGTCTGGTCAAGCTTAATACATAAGTACGTACTTCAGTATAAGAATTAGAAATAGAAAAAAAAAACATTAATTAAAAAGCTCAATTAAAAAAAATATGTTCATATATTTTTTAATTATTTATACTCACTCAGGTATGTAATTTCTATTTTTTCTTCTGTTTTTTTTTTTCTGCCTTTTGGCAAATAATTAATCAATATTGTCTACAGAAGACTTGTAGTCAGAATTGATATTTTGCACCTGCTCCTGATCGTTATTGATTAAATTCGTGGAATTTTTTTTTTCTCTTCATAGAAATGAATTCTTACCTCTCCTCCGTTAATGTCAGAAGGTTAATGAATGAGCCATTTTTTACACATTATGTTGATATACTTCCATCCAGTAAAGTAATTTCCTTTTACCTGCTAGAAATTTAATAATTAAACTTTCCCAAAGTTTGGGTAAACTTTCATTAGCAAGTAAATGTTTTTCATATTATACACAGTTTTCTGTGTGTAAAACAGTACTTTTCTAAAAAAACTAATCGCTTAATTATTTTAACTAATTAGGTATTGGACAAAGATGGGGGAGAGATGTATTTAACATCTGGTTATCTTGTAAATATGCAAATATTTTTCAGTTTTCTTTAATTAATCATAATTATCACCATTTATAGAAAACCTGTTTATAAAAATTTAGTTTTTTTTAAAAACTGTTTATACTGTTTTTTTTATAACTCTGATGCTTGATATTTTATTAGAAATTAATACATTACATTAATTTATTTAATTAATTTAATATTGTAACCATGCCCCCACACACTGACAAGAACAATGGTCAGTCGGTCTCGAGATTCTCACCCTAGAGGAAGTACAGCACAACCTGCGCTCCCGCTGAGAAATGTTTAGCTTAGAGTCTCTGATCCTGAGAGGAAATATATTTAACTCAATCCTGCGTATTAGTTAACCTACAGACTCTCCCCCGGAGATTGATTTGATTTGATTCTTTTTTTGACTACGATCCTTTTTTGCACACTTTAGACTAATTAGAACGGGACCTACAGTTTAAGACGATTTCGAAACACTCACAAACATCCATGACACCGCCAAGATTCTAACCTGAAGCCTGTGGTACCAAAGGCCAGAGCGCTAGCCAATAGGCTATCAGATGCGCGAAATATACTTCTTTTCTCCCGGAGAGAAGGCATATTTTGCGCATCCGCGCTTAGGTGAGTATCGAGTTTTCGGCCTAGAAGTGGAATCCTTCCACGAATCTATAATTATTTATCTTTAAATATATTGAAGATTGCATGTCTCTAGTTGTATGTGTGTGGTGTTTGTGCGCGTGTCAATAAAGCCGTGAGTTCTCCAACTTATGTCTCCAGCATCTCAACCCAGCCACAATCAGTTACAATCGGGTTACCCAACCTGAACACTATAATAATACGTATTAAATAATTAATAAGCCTTTTAGTATTAAGTTCGATTTTTGTTGGGCGTAGGACTGTAAAACAGAATCGGGATATTCTCCAGAGAGGTTTAGTTTGTTTTGTCGCTCTACGGTCATGTTATGCATACTTCAGGTTAAGTAGACCGGGCCCTACAGTTTAACGTGGATTCCGAACCACTAACAAACTTGAAATTTGAGCATCTACTTCACAACCCTATTCGCCACACTTTATATCCTATGACTGCCAATTCTTTAAACATTTGGAAATCCTTTTTAAAGAATAAACGCTATATTTTTTTCGTCTGTCACTGAAAACAACTCACTTCGCTCACTGTCAAAAACAGCCTTTACTGTATTTATTGACTCTTAAATCAACGGTGTTTTTTTAAACTGGCATAGAAATGCCTTGTAATCGATGGCAAGAGTGCATTGATGTTGATGGAGCCTATTTTTTTTTAATATTAAATTCCAGATAATTTGTGTTTGTGACCTTCTAAAAATTGTGTACTCAAAAGTTTATTTGATATGAAACAGTCCAATATTATTGAATAAAAACTACATATGATTTGTTGGGGCCACTTTTAAAAATGGAACATATTTAAGGCTTCTAAAAACCTTGACCTTGAAAAAAAAAGGTGACCTTCTAAAAATTGTGTACTCAAAAGTTTATTTCATATAGAACAGTCCAATATTATTGAGTAAAAACTACATATGATTTGTTGGAGCCACTTTTAAAAATGGAACATATTTAAGGCTTCTAAAAACCTTGACCTTGAAAAAAAGGTGACCTTCTAAAAATTGTGTACTCAGAAGTTTATTTCATATGAACAGTCCAATATTATTGAGTAAAAACTACATATGATTTGTTGGGGCCACTTTTAAAAATGGAACATATTTAAGGCTTAAGATCATAAATATCGTAAAGATAAAAAGAAATTTACGTAGGCAGGAATTCTGCCTCCATTCTAACATATCATTCATAAAGGATTCTGATCTTCTAGGCAGAAATTAATTAGGAAATTTTAGAAAAATAAATTTACTTTACTGTAGAAATTGGACAGAGAAATTTAATACATCTTTTTTTATTCATCATCGATTGGTCACTTTTTTTTGACATGTATTCCATGAACTCTTCCATTGATGGGAAAAGATTACCTTTCGGAAGACTTTTTAGGGAAAATCGCCCCTCATTTGAGGGTCGTATGAGAGAATAACCCTAAAATTCTCAATAACTACTGATGCTAGATACTGTACACGTGTCACTATAACAAGCGAATCTTTTTGTTTTTCAAAGCAGTGACTGCAACGTCAGCCACCAAGTGGATTCGAACCGAATGTTAATAGTGCATGTTATCACGGCAATTTTTTCATACGTCGATTTCCTTGAGTTGTGGATTTCCGGTTGTGTGAGTTCCACTTAATTTTTAACCTACTTATCGAGTTCCGCTTAATTTTGTTCCTATTTTTATTTTTCTACTAAGAGAAAGAAGAATTCTTGTTTATGAAACTGAGAAGGATGTATTAAATTGAGATATGATTATTTGTTTACAGTAAAATATATAGCGGAAATTAAAATAAAATCAAGAACGTTTTAATCAAGAATATATTTTTTTATTAGCTTCAGTCTCGTTTTTAATATTATAGAGATTGATCGAGTTCCATTTCTTTTTAAACCTACTTAATTAAATAATTAATTTAATTAATTAATTTTTAACCTACTTATCGAGTTCCACTTAATTTTGTTCGTACTTTTATTTATTTTTTATTAAGAGAAAGAATTCTTTTTTTATCGGAATAAAGAACTATGTATTAAATTGTGATATGATTATTTATTTGTTTAAATATTTAGCGGAAATTAAAATGAAACAAGAACGTTTTAATCAAGAGTATACTTTTTTATTAGCTTCAGTCTTTATATATTATAGAGATTGATCGAGTTCCATTTTTTTTTAACCTACTTATCGAGTGAGCTCCACTTAATTTTTAACATGTAATTTTGTTCCTACTTTTATTTTTAATACGCTTTTATTAGTTTTACCTGTATGTTTTTTTTTTGTATGTTTGTTTGTTAGTTACAAACAAACAAACAGACTCTTTGGGCTCGATTTTGCCCTACTTTAAGCGATCAGATTTAATTTAAACGTCGTAAACTTATCGAGGACCGACGACACTAAAATATTTTGATAAGTTTATTATCTCAGCATGATTAGGATCGCCAGGATTAGTGATTTTATTTTAATTTATGAAGAGCAATTCAACCCATGTAGAATGAAAGTACCTAAGACATTCAAACTTACGCGGGACAGGGGCACAACGTGCCTGACTACGGATCAGGAGATTCCCTGTTCGAATCCTGGCTGGCTCGACATATTCGGATTTAGCCCTTGTTTTACTCACAATTAAATTATTGTAACAACTATAGTTCCTGTCCTCCGTACCGGGACATCATTTAAATATTATAGTTTAAAAACACTAAAAAACATGCTTTTAGAGTTAATCAAACTAAAAAGTTAAAAATAAATAAATAGTTTAAAAACACTAAAAGACACGCTTTTAGAGTTAATCAAAGTAAAAAATAATTGTTAACATAAGAATAAAATGACTGACGAGAAAATGAATGTCACTGCTCTAAAAGTGCGGGGTGCTTTGTATGACATTTTTAAACTAACTCTGCATTTCGGAATGAAACTAGTGAAAAATTATAATGATTGATATCGAGCACCCCACGCTTTTAGAACATCGACATTCATTTTCTCGTCAGTTCTTTTATTCTTATGTTAACAATTATTTTTTACTTTCTAGTTTGATTAACTCTAAAGCGTGTTTTTTAGTATTTTTAAACTATAATTTTTATTTCATTAAGAGAAAGAAGAATTCTTTGTTACGAAATAGAGAACTATATATTAAATTGATGTATGATTATTTATTTGTTTTCTATACATTATATAGCTTGATCGAGTTTCTCTTTAATTTTTAACCTACTTAACTTAATTAATAAATTTAATTAATTAATTTTAATTTTGTTTCTATATTTATTTTTTTATTAATTCTTTTTTATGAAACAGAGAGCTATGTATCAAATTGAGATATGATTATTTGTTTACAGTAAAAATATTTAGCGGAAATTAAAATAAAACAAAAACGTTTTAATCAAGAATATATATTTTTTATTAGCTTCGTTAATATTGAAATTTCGATCCTTTTACTAAAGCATAGCAACAGATGAAAGTTATTGGCAAACATCTTCGCAATTCGAAATTCATTATGCTAACAGAAAATGTTCTCTTTACTGCCAAAACTTGGAAGTTTTCCAAAAAAAAAAAAAAAAAAAAGGAACAGTTTTTATTTCGATTTCCATCTAAACCATGGCAAGACTGATCACCGCCATGCTTATTTTGTTTTTGAGCCATAATAACTGGCTTGGAAGATTTCCAATAGCACTTAATTGATACTTGTGAAACTTTCTTCTTTTTTTACCAATTAAATTTCAACTTGTAGACAGTCCCGATAATTATTTTTATTTCTAAATAAAAATAAAAACAAAATTTACCTGATAATTTTTGGGATAATGAACGACTAACTTGGAAAAAAACACACACCCCTTTTCTCCATGATTTATTACTTCGGGTTTGATTAAAGGTTGGTAGGCATCATTTGCTGATGGATGAAAATTGAAGCTTGTTTTAATTTTATTCAAATTTGCATAAAATTCAAGCTTAATGGCTTTTTAAATTGCGTCTCGTGTCGTGCGATTTTTAATGATGAGGGCAATTTGAATGACACGGAATTTAAATTCTGCTGTTTTAATTTATTTTACGGTTAACATTTGGCATCCATGCAACCGCATGAAATATTGTCTATACCAATTCGGGGATTCTGATGACCGAGTAATTAACGTTCAGGCGATCGGTGCCGCAGGTTTCGGGTTCGAGTTCCGGCGGTGTTATGGATGTTTGTAGCTGTTCAGAATTCACCTTAAACAGTAGGTCCAGGTCTAATATGACTGTAGAGCGTTGTTCATAGGGCTGACAAACCTACCCTTTAAAAAGAAAACATCTCCTATCTCGTCATCCGCCATCCATCATCTCGTTATATATAGATATACATATATATGTATGTATATATACAAAATATACTAATACGAATATAATAAAAATATACCAATTCGCTGGACTCGTGTCAGCGTCCTTTGCAGTCACTGTTTTCAAAGGCTAGAAGATTCGATGATGATTGTGACAAGCTATATAAAGTGTCTCACATTGATCATCAGGTTTTCTGTTGGGAGTTTTCAGGGATATTCCCTATACGACAAGCAAATGTTACAAGGGGCCACTTACCCCTAAAAATCCTTCTGAAAGACAAGTTTTTTCTCCCTTCTAATAAAACAACAGATTCTTTTATTTAAAATAGAATCAACTGTCAGTTAACAAAATTAATCATACTTTTATGTGCACTCATATTTTATGTTAAGTTATACTTCTCTTATTTTATTTTGAAATAGAGACCACATTAACACGTTCGTCGCATAAGATCCGTTTGATAAAAAAAAGGCGTTTTCTTTTCTTTCTTTCTTTTTTTTTTTTTGTTAAACATCGGTAAGCCCCGTTGTTCCACCATTGTATGCAACGGATGGTCCAACGCCGGATGACAAGGAGAGGACTTGCTCCGCATTTGCGTGTCGTAAAGAGAAAACTGTCACCAGCTATTCTGATTATCGATGCGAGATGACGCAATCATCACTGATGCTACTCGTTTCTGAAAACAGTATCTGCAACTTTTGCTGCCGGTAGATTCAAATGCGTCAATTAACGCATACTACTGGATCTCAAGTCGTCCTAAGTTTTGGTACACAAATAATATACTAATGTGCTTTAAAAAATTTTTCTCCCTTTTCTTCAATAAAAAAAAGGAAGCGAAAATAATCCAAAAAATAAAAATCGTATCGAATGTCTCCCTTTTAAAGAATTGCAATCAATTCACCATGGGACTAAATAGTATATTCATATACCCTTATAGCCCCACATAACTTACTGACAGAAACTGTGACCATTTTTTCAGTTAATATTCCTCAAGAACTCAAACAATATGGCTGTAAACAGAAAAAAACTTTCACCTCTATCTTCAATAAAAAAAATAAGACAAAAACAAAAACCTTTTTAAATGTTTTCGTTTTATAGAATTGAAATCAATTCATCATGGGACCCAATAATATATTTGTATCCCTTTATTACTAAACATAACTTACTGACAGAAACTTTGACCATTTTTGATGGGTTACTGGACAATAATTACTCCTCCAGAATTCAAACAATAAGTCTGGAAACGGTAAATAAAAAACTTTCATACCTTTCTTTAATCAAAAAATAAGACAAAACAAAAATATTGAAGGTCTTCTTCGTTTTAACGAATTGAAATGACAAGCATTGAAATCAATTGCCAAATTGAAATCAATTCGCAAAATAATACATTTGTATACCTTTATAACTCTACATAACTTATTGACAGAAACTGTGACCATTTTTCATGGGTTACTGGATTAGTGGACAATAAATACTTCTCCCGAACTCGAACAATAAGTTCTGGAAACGAAAAAACGAGTCATTAATATCTTCATTTATCGAACAAAGTTGACCTGGTGGGCACCCTTCATAGATTCCGGTCACGTAACGGTGTCCTGATGAGATCTCCGGCCGGCACGCGTCCTGTGGCACGCGACGTCCTGGTGCTGTACTGGGAAAACAAAAAAAGGAGATGCACTGAAACTCGTTATTTATTCACTTATTTACATTGAACATTCTGAAGCAGTTTCAATTTTTGTTTCTCGGTACAAGACAGAACGGTGTCAGGCTCCTTTGAAGAGCGTGCTGTTTTGGCTGTTCTTTTTAATTGCTGTCGAAGGCACAATCGATTGGTTGGGAGTTATTGACGTGTGACAAAAGGGGTTGGTGAATGCGCGTGCATGTGCTGGAGTTAGTCTGTCGTGAAAGTGGTATTGATGGCGCATTTAGAGAGGATGACTGAATTATGAAATTGTCAGAAATGGAAATATTGAAATGAGATATAAATTCTATACTGGTGTCATTGTATTTTTAAAAGAAATACTCCAAACCGCTGGTATATGTATAGTAAATTCAACGTTTGTCAGACTGAACACAACAAGGGAGATTATAATGCGTTTTATCACCTACAACGATGTGCGATTTATTGAAAAGCTCAAAATGGTCTGATGAAAAGCATTTGGTTTGGTTTGCCGCTGTACGATCATTTTGTGTACACTTTGGGCTAATTAGACCGGGATCCACAGTTTAACGGGAATCCCGAACGACTCACAAACATCCATGCCACCGCCTGGATTTGAACCTGAAGCCTGTGGTACCAAAGGCTAGAACGCTAGCCAATTGGCTATCAGACTTCATGAAAAGCGTAATGCATTTCCAAAACCAACGCAGATTGCTTCGTTACTCAAAAAGCAAAACAAAATCGAAATTTTTTCTGGTGAAAGACCTGATAAATTCATAAGCCCGAAGCTCCGACGATAAAGAGACAGAACGTGAATGCAGTATTACAGTCTTCACAGGCTTTGTGCAGTTTGAATAAAGCTGAGTCTGCTATACATATAACTCTTTTTCCTTAATTAAAAAAATAAAACAATATATTGATCGGTAGAGAACTTATATTTTATTTTAATCCTACTTCTTTATTGGCGCAACAGCCCCATGGTAGGCCAAGCCGTTTGCCTACTGACAGATTTCGAGGCAGCAGATGTTTCATTTTTACGAGGTAGAGTTGTCAGTCCTACGCTCTACAGTCATGTTAGACCGGGATCTACGGTTTAAGGTGGATTCTCGAACACTGCAAACATCCGTAGTACAGCCGGGTTTGAACTGGAAACCTGCGGCACCGAACGCCAGAGCGCTAGTCACTAGGCCATCAGGCACCTATTTCTTTTAACTATTTAAAAATATTTAGTTAATTCTTAAATTTCTTTGTGTAGGGGCCTTAAAACAAATGAAAATCATTTGCGAAAGATTGAAATAAACTTTAAATAAATATAATGTACGAAAAGGACAAAGATGGACACAGGAACAAACTCATAAAATCACAGTACTAACAACCTCGAAGTTTATTGCGCTATTTTTTCAGATTTAGTTTTCCTAGTTGGTGACTTACTTTTAATGTTACATTAGCCCAATTCGTGTCCCAGTGGTAAAATGTGCAACTAGTATGCAGTAAGTCCCAAGCTCAGCATTAGCCATAGTCACCACTTTTAGAAAAGAGTAGACTCGATGGCGATTGTGATAATGCTTATAAAAACATCTCGTATCAATAGTCATGTTTCATGCAGCCAGGTGGAGCTTTTCATTGTTTTCCATACAGCACTTAAATTCAGTGTTGTTACCCCAAACGTTCTCTTCCTTCATTTACCTACACACAAGTGCAACCCGAAGTTCAGGTTCAACTGCAAAAAAAAAAAAAATAAATAAAATAAAATAAAAAAAAAAAAAAAAAAAAAAAAATGAAGGAGTTATGGAAAATTTACAAAAGTATAGAATTTTGATAAAGCAAATTAGAATTAGTTTCATTCAAAAAAATTTCAATTATTTTCAATTAGAAAATACACTGAAGTGACAAAAGTCATGGGATAGCAATATGCAAATTTTCAGATGGCAGTAGCATCGCGTAGAACAGGTATAAATGCGCAGTGCTTTGGAGCTTTCATTTCTCTTCAAGTTATTCATGTGAAGAGGTTTTGACGTGATGATGACCGCACGACGGGAATTAACAGACTTTGAACGCGGAATGTTAGTTGCAGCTAGACGCATGGGTCATGCCATTTTCGGAAATCGTTAGGGAATTTGTTACATTCCCAAACTGTTCAAGAGTGTGCCGAGAGTATGAAATTTCAGGCATAACATCCCACCATGGACAGCGCAGTGGGACCGCCTGCACTTTAACGACCGGAGACCGGCGACGTCTGCAAAGAGTCCATTTAACAGACAAGCAACACTGCGTCAAATAACCGCAGTGGACGTACAAGGGACTTGTCCTGTGCGGAGAAATTTGGCTTTCTTGGGCTATTCCAGCAGAAGACCGACTCGAGTGTCTTTACTGACAGAACGACATCGCTTGCAGCTCTCGTGGGTACGTGAGCATATCGGTTGGTCCCTAGATGAATGCAAAACCTTGGTCTGGTCCGATGAGTCACGATTTCAGTTGGTATAGCTGATGGTAGGGTTTGAGTAAAGCAAATTAAACTGTCAGCAAGGCACTGTTCAAGCTGGTGGTGGCTCCGTAATGGTGTGGGCTGTTTTTCATGGCATGGACTTGGTCCTCTGGTGCGACTGGACCGAACATTGACTGGAAATGCTTATGTTCAGCTACTTGGAGATCATATTTGCAGCCATTCATGGACTTCATGTACCCAAACAACGATGGGAATGGATGACAATGCGCCATGTCACCGGGCCACAACTGTTCGCGATTGGTTTGAAGAACATTCTGGACAATTCCAACGAATGATCTAGCCACCTAGATCGCCCGAACATGAATCCCATCGAGCATTTATGGGACAAGTGCCCAAAATGCACCATCAACGCTTTTTCAATTATGGACGTCTATCGAGGCAGCATGGCTCAATATTCCTGCAGAAGACTTCCAACGACTTGTTGAGTCCATGCCAAGTTGCTGCACTTCGCCGGGCGAAAAGGAACACGATATTAAGAGGTATCCCATGAATTTTGTCACTTCAGTGTATTACAATCATTGCAAAATTGAAACAAAATCAACGAGCATTACTTTGTCGAGGTTGCGCAAAAGATCTATGTCCCCGTGGTGCACCTGGTAACACTTTTTAGTAGCTAAAAGATCTGCAACTTGGCATTATTGTTAGATTAATGAACTCTGTTTCAGCATGTTTTGTTGTATTATTTTGTTGTTGTTGTACGTTTTTTTTTCGTTGTTCTTTTTTTGCTGTATCTGTTCATAATCTGCCATTGGAAATAAAAAAAAAAAAAACAACTGTCGAAAACGAAACCGTTAGATCATCATGGATTCATAAATTTTGAGTTTATAGCAGTTCGATTATAAATGTTCCATATTCCTTTTCATTCAGTTTTTTTTTTTTTCTTCTCATATTTTAACTGTATTTGGATAAATTGAGATAAAGCAGCAACTGCGAGCATACATTTTAATGCTACAAGTCAAGTCCAGTCAAGTTTAGAATCGTCAAAGAAAACATTATAATCCTTTCGACTTATGTTCTTTCATCTCATAAATATATATTATTCTCATAGACTGTCTTTCATTTCAGTTCTTCAGGCTTTACAGAATTGCAATATCCAGTTCCTTGGCAATGATCTCCAAGATCTTTGCAATAGCATTTATCAATAGAATTCATTTGGTCCCCAGGGCACGTTGGTATTACAGAGAATGTACTGGCAGATCCTCTCGCAAATCCTGCAGCAGACACAATATTATTTCATTGGATATATCCGGAAGACCTTATATTTCCACGAAAAGAAAGCATGGATAAAGGATAAATGCAACAGAACAGTGGATGGGTGGAAAAATACGCTCAGTAATTTAGTTATTTGGATAGTACTAAATCTTCTCTTACTTATTGAAAAGAAGACATTCTTCTTCAGGTTCGCAAAAAACATACCCTTCTAATTCGTTCCTTTACAATGTTCCAAGCAATAATTTGCATTTTTCACAGATATTCTTTTTTTTCTCCTATTAAATGCATCAAAACTGAAAACTTTTATTTTTATGTTCATTTTGGGTTAAGCCAAGTTTGGTAAATAAAAAGTTGGTACATTAAAAAGAATGCTAGTATATTAGCTAATATATTAAAAAATTGGTTAAAATCTAGGATACTGTATCCCCGAGGAAGTCCAATCTTGCAACCCTGAATATTTCGCCAATTTTCCGCCAATTTCTTTAGGGTTGCAATACTATGATTAGAGGAAATCGTAGCTTTTTTTCCAAACAATATAATGACTTTATTATTATTTGCAGAATACTTAAGAAATATATATTCTTTTAAATTAGTATTCCAATAAATTACTGATTATTCCGAACTTATTCTTACAACGTACGTCGGTCACTGATTCAGAACATAAACAATATTTATGAAGTTGCCACTCAGGAAAGTAAGAAACAAACAAGAAAAACGATTTTTTTTATTTATTAATAACTTAATATTTTATTCTTAAATAATTAATTTCCTTTTTAAAGATGTTCGTTTAATTAGCATTTTGTGGCAACCGTAATTAGAATTCGCTCGGAATATTTGAAGCTTTAGCTTTTAGAACGTTAGTTAACGTTACAATTTAAATTTTTAATAATTAAAATAAATTAATATTAATAAAATAATGTGTCGGATCATTTGATAATTATTGGCGGCTCCAGCACAAATGTGACATCGGCAAAATAATTTTGATTTCACCGATGGCATAAAATGTTTGTTTCCACCACATAGTAAGAACATACCACAATAAAAGGTCAGTTATTCTCTAATTTTTTTCTTCTTTTTTTATCTTTTGCTAATATTAATTTATCATTCGAATTCGGCTTCGTAAAGAACATGACTTATTTTATGACATTACAAAAAAAAAAAAAAAAAAAAAAAAAAAAAAAGGAATTGGCGAATAACTTCGGTGAAATTTTATCGTATCGAAATTTTATCAATTAACAGTGATTATTATCGTTGTTTAAACGATAACTTAGCAAAATAAAATTCCACATAATAATTTGGCGATAAAGCGATTTAATTTGGTGCAATTTAGGAATAAAATTTGACAAAATAATGATATATTTTGGCTTTTGGCAATATGCGGCGTAAAAAAAAACATTAAAAGTTGACATAATAGTGGTAAAAATTTGGCGATAAAGCGATATAAATTGGCGTAAAGGCATTTTAGATATAATTTTCTTGCCATAATAGGGCTAAATTTCGGCGTAAAGCGGTTTCATTTGGCGCAAAAGTATTCCAGAGACAAAAAATTTGGCGAAAAGCATCAACTTTGGCGTAAAAAACCAAAAAAAGTGAAAAATTGTGGCTATAAAGTGATAAATATTGGCGATAAAGCATCAACTTTTGGCGTGAAAGCGCCTCAAAAAATTAGAGATTCACTTAGTGAAAAAATTTGGCTATAAAGCGATAAATAATGGCGATAAAGCATTTTTTTGGCTTAAAAGAAGTTATATAACAAAATTTGCTTAGTGAAAAATGTCTATAAAGCGATGAATGTTGGCGATAAAGGAGAGTGATAATATTTGGCGTTGAAGCGATAAACTTTGGCTTCAAAGCTTTTCAGGAATTTTTGACGTAATAGCTATTTGGCTGCTAATCTTGGCGTAAAAGCACTGTTTGGCTATAAATTTTGGCGAAATAGCACTTTACAATGACACCGAACTTAGGCAACCTTTTTGTTTGTTTACTTGGCGATTTGGCAACACAGTAAAGGATTTTGGCGTAATATCATTCTGCCGCGCAAAACCTGGCCCATTCCACCGACTTGGAACTTGGCGATGTGTTTGGCACAAAGGTACAGGATCCTAGATTTTAACCAAAAAATTTAAGATAAATTTATCATTCATTAAAGTAATTTCACATTAGAAATTTATTAATATTCTATTTTTACAAGACGATTGCAATAAAAATACAGTCTACCATGAAAACCACGAATTTTTTTGATATTTAGGTAATTAATACAATATTTGAATCAAAATCAAAACTATCTCATGTCAATATAGGAAGTTTTAAACAAAATTTAGCAAGGTGTATGTAATAGATTCATCTAAAAAAATATAATAGCTATGTAACAAAAAAAAGTGGCACTTATATCTGTTAGAAAATTAGAAGACCCCACGTGGAAAAAGAAATCTTCAGCAATTTAATAAGATGTCGCTCCACCATTTTTCTGAAGATCTTGGAAACACACGACTTGGCATCGATTCCGGACTCCTATCCCATTTCTCCATATTTACGACCTCCCACTCATATCTGTATGATATTGTTCGTTGTTTTCTTATACATGGCTAGACAAACAACAACACGACTTTCCATTGGATTCAGGTCAGGGCCAAGGCTCGGCCCAGATAAAAACATCAACATTTTCTCCTTTAAATCATTTTGTTATTGATTCAGATGTATGACTGGCATTGTGTTTTTGGCTCTTCTCAAAGTGACCCGTTGTATATCAGACTTCTTTATGACATCATTGATCACAGTCCAAGTCCATTTTGCCATCTTTTCAGATCGCATTTTTCGGTTCATGAAGCAGCGTCCCCACACCATAATGGGATCGCCTTCCATTTGCCTATTGAAGTTAAGTTTGCCTGTTGAAGTTGTCGAAAGTTTTAAATGAACTCATATCAACAGTAATTACTATGTTGATGACGTGACATTAAGTATTTTTCTTTTTCGAAAATGTTATTTTTTATTTCTAAAATATATATTATCATGTAGAATACCAGGGCATGATAATCTTCCCCCCCGCCACTCAAAAGTGCTATTTTATAATCAAAAGTGCTATTTTATGGTGGTTAAATAGTCATTTTAATTACATATTTTTTTTCATTACTTAGCATCCGAAAATTAAGATTAATATTGGGCTTCAAACTACATCACACAGGTCCATGAATTGCTTAATTATTTCTTTGCTGTGTTGTTTTATGAGTGGACTGTATTTTTTTTGTTGCAAGCTTGAAAATTTACCTATTAGCATGAGCATGTAGTTACTTTTTGCAGCGAGATCATTTCTACCTTCTGTATTTTCATTTTTATTTAAAACATTATGTATAACAGTTTTAGAATAATTAAGAATTCTACTTATTTCACGCAATAACTAACTAACTCCCTGACACTTCAGCCCATGGTTGGCTAAGGTCGTCTGTCTACTGGCAGATTTCGAGACATGAGATGGTTTCTTTTTACAGGTTAAGGTTGTCATCCCTACGCTCAAGTCATATTTCACCGGGACCAACGGTTTAAAGTGGATTCCTCACCACTACAAACATACATGACACAGCCGGGGCACAGAGCACTAGATATTTCACGTAATACTTTTCTTTTTTTCGTTGTAGAAGCAAAACTTTCGCATTTTTATTTTAAACTATTCACTTCTTCGAAGAACTTTAATAATTCAAAGAATCAAGCAGATTGAATTCTGAATTTTGATCTTTTCTTTTTCCTTTTTTTCTAAAACGTTTTCAGTTTTTTTTTTTAATCATATAATTAAATTAACAAAAACCATATCCCATTTTTAGTGCAATTTGGAAATGGGCATATGTTTTGGGCAACGAATATTGCCCATTTCCGAATTGCGTATAAAATTAGAAATTCATATTGTGGCATTTTGCAATTCACACACTAAATTCCTTCATTTAATTTTCAATGATGTGCATTAAAAAAGAATTTATTATTTTTCTGATGGGTTTATTATCATTTGTGAACATGATATTGTCCTGGTTAGAGGTGTTTGTCGTTTTCAAAAAATAAAAAAAAAACTATAAAATAAAAAAAATAAGTAAGAGTATAAGTTATTATTTCAAATAAATTAATTTCTTCGCGCAACATTAGAAACTTTCATTTAAAATAAACGCTGATTCTATTCATGTGTTTTTTAAAACTTCAATGAAATATGTGTTGCTAAATATAACGATCGACCCATATCAATATCAAGGCTTTTGACCACTTATGGATAAAAGGACTTCTTCATAAACTTATCTCTTACCTTTTTTACTCTTACTTATCTCTATTTCCTTTTTTCTTAATTAAAATTCTGCTCTCCTATCTTACTAATCGCAATTTTGTTGTATCTGTAAATATGTTCTATTAAATGTTCTGTTCTGTCAAAGTTGTAGCTGTTAAATGTTCTCTTTACTCGCAAAAGAAAATTTACTAACCCGCCTATCACTATTTATAACACAATAATATCTTGGCATCACTCTTGATAAAAATCTCGCATACTCTCAGCACATTAAAAACCTCCGAAATAAATTTAATAAAGCTATCTGCATCTTCTATTCTCTAATTTGTAGAAACTCTAACGTGTTGTTACGTAACAAAATGCTTATTTGCATATATTAAATGCGTCCCATGATTGCTTATGCAAGCCGAGTTTGGGGCTCAGCAAAAAGTAACTTGGAAATCATCCAAAGACTCGAAAACAAACTCCTTCGGATGATTACCAACTCACTTTGGTACTTCTGGAATCTGAATATTAGACAATCGCTTAACTTCCCAACCATTCGCCAATTTATATTCAAAATTTCTGAAAATTTCTACAATAATCTTCCTCACACTTGCAATTCAGTTTTAAATTCTCTTCCTAGGTATGATATTTCTTTTTAAAAATAGAAAAGTACTGTTCTTAACATATAATCCGTAGTCCCCCCCTCATTCCTTCATCTGAAGTGCCATTACTGCAAAACCCACTGAATGGTGGGCCTCCTCCTAATGTTATATTCTTATTTTATATTTATACATTTCATTTTTAAAGTCTTAAAATTTTTTTTTCTCTCTCTTAATTTATACTATTATACTATTCAGGGCCGGATTTAGATGAAAAGAAACCCTAGGCTATTCCCCTTATGAGGCCCTTTCACCTCCCATTTTTAAGTTTGCAAATTACATGCATCATTTTTAAAATACATCATTACTGGGATATATATCAATATGTTAAATGAAACATGTTGGGATGGGTACTAATCTTTATACAAAATGTGACACGGATAATAAATAAAGAAAAATTCGAGAACACTTATTTGGATATTTATTCTCAGCACCCTATGCAGTACTTGTAACAATAACTAGTTAATCAAACATAACACACAACATTTACAAGGAAACAAAATTCAAATAATAAAAAATCTTTGACTACAAAAAATGAAATATGTAATAAAAATTAGCATATTTTCTATCAAATTAAATAAAATATATTCAATACATTGAAGATTAAAGCACATTCAATTCAGATAAATTTATTTCATAATTTCTCCTTATTTTCGATTCAGTGTTTTAGTGTTTACTGTTTTTAGTATAGCGTAATTCTAATTTTTCTAACAATTTGAATGTAGTCCCCTCTTGATCTTGAGGCCCTATGCTGAAGCCTAGTTAGCCTATAGGAAAATCCGGCCCTGATACTATTTAATTTATACTATTATTTTATTTATACTATTTCAGTTATACTATTATTTTATTTATACTATTTAATTTATACTATTATTTTATTTATACTATTTAATTTATACTATTATTTTATACTATTATTTTATTTATACTATTTAATTTATACTACTTAATTTATACTATACTTAACGGACTTCTCTGTCTGAATTGGGTAGTGCTTCTTATAGTATTTGAACAATTGTAACAATTCTTCATAAGTTTCTAGAGTTATTAAATTTTGTTAGATTCTTGCCGCTATTGAAATTGACAGTTCTTGTGGGGATTCGATTTCGCCAAATCTCCTTTCCGCGCCAAATGGAATCGCCAAAACCGCAGCGGCCGTTTGTTGGCGAACACCGCAAAGGAAAAATCGCCAAATTAATAAGCGAAACCTTAATGTGCAGAATTCTCGTTCTTGTAGTATTTTGTCCAATTGCATCATAAAATTCTTGGGCTATCGAACATTGGTATTATCCTATATGTATTCGTCTGGTAAAGCATGTTCACACATGATAAATTGAAAGGATTTCAATTTTTGATTAAATTGCAATATTAAATTGCATTGTGGTTAGTGATTAGGTAAGGTAATCATTTGAATAGTGGTTGTATTTTAATTAATTTTAATATCATAGTAAAGCTTTTAAAAAACGCAATCATAGGCTCAAACAATATTTAAAAAAATGAATTACGCAAAGGAATCAAAGAACATGAACAAAGAATATGTCACGCCATGTATATAAATTCAAAAGGCGTTTATATTAAATATTAGGAATGAAAAAAAAAAGATTTGAGATTCTGATTCTATACGAATTTTGTCCTAAAACGTTGTAAACTCTTGCATTCTTCATTTCAATTATAAAATATTCCATGTCATCCTTTTACAAATGAAAATCTTTCTATTAAATTATATTACGACACATATGTGGGAGGTACAAATGATTCTTTCGCTAAGTCATGTAAAAAGTAGTTAAGGCCTAACTCGTGGCTCAGTGGCAACGCGCGCCGCTGGTGAGCGTTAGGGCTAATGTTCAATCCGTTGGCGGCTTTGTTGTAGACATTGTTTCAAAAAAACGAGGAGACTCGAGGGGGTTTGGGATGTTCCGCATTTTGCCTTGTGAGTCGGACTACCTGGGGAGAAGTATTTTTTCTCCCATACGACACGCAAATGCGGAATAGTTCCCCTTAAAAGTTATCCTGGAAGGTACTGCCCTTCTTCAACGACACGGAGCCAAGTCAGACTTCTACCTACGGGTGCTCCATCATAACAGAAGTGCCCCTCCCCTTTCATTCCTTCCATGAGACCCGACGGGTTCTTGGCTAGACTGATTTGGTTTGTTTGTCTCTATTGTCATTTTATGCACACTCTGAGCTAATTAAGCCGCGACCTACAGTTTAATGTGGATTCCGAACTACTCACAAACATCCATGCCACCGCCAGGATTCGAACCTGTGGCCAGAGCGCTAGCGAATTGGCTATCAGGCTGCTTGGCGTTAGTCTAAATGTTGCTGTTTACCAAGTGGGATAAGAAAAAAAAAAGAAACAGTTAAAGAAAAAGATGTCTTCTGTCATCCAATGTGATACTAGTCTGAGTATGACAAATAAGCATAATTTTCTTACAAGTAAATCACTTAGTTGTGAAATGAGTCAATAAATTATGAACCATGACTTAAAGCCAATGCTAATGTTGTAAAAGCATGGCGAAAAGTTATTACCTAAAGACAGTATTTCTTAAAAAAAAAATAAATAAATAAATAAAAAAAAAAATCCGCATAAAAAGCTGAACAGATAGTTAGCTACTTTTCTAAGGGAAAAAAAAAATGATCTTCCCTGTAAAATGATGAGACAATCCCATTTTATAGTCTTCCATTAAGTTTACATGGCATTATTCTAAAAAAATAATATTTCACACTTTCCCTACTGCAGCAAAATAAAGTCTTCCTTCTTCCCTTTCTTTTCAAATTCAAAACCATAAGAAATGAGTTTTTGATACATTTTTAAAGCGCCCATACATCTTCTGTCTCCTTGCACAACCGAGACGATGGCCTCTTCGGTGCTGGTTGAGAGGTGGTTATACTTCATCCGTAGTTACTGTCCCATTGATTGAGGGCCGTCCATTTATTTAGTGAGCAAACAGTGTCTTGCCCAGAGCACAATGGATAAATAATTCACCCGATCATTTTTCTAGCCTGGTGGTTTAGATGACGTCGTTTTTGGAAGGAAAACGTTTTGTAACTCTTTTATGAGAACGGTGTTGAATTTGTTTAAGAGGTTGATTATGTTGGACATGTATGTCTCAAGTGAATGCCGTTGAAATTTTTTTTTCTTGCATAGTTAATTGTATTGTTTAGGATGATTAGAACTAAGAGAACCTAGTTCAAGCTCAACAAATGAGCCGAACCGAAAATTTTAATACTCATGCTGAGAGTGACAATGATAAACCCGAAATCAGGAAAGTTCTGTCATTACGTACGAGCATGAGATAAGTTTGGTTTGATTTGATTTGTCGCTCTACGATCATTTTGTGCACACTTTGGGCTAATTAGACCGGGACCTACAGTTTAACGTGGATTCCGAACTACTCACAAACATCCATGCCCCCTCCAAGATTAGTACCTGAAGCTTGTGTTACCAAAGAAGAAAGCCAATTGGCCATTGGTCATCAGGCCACCGTATGAGAGAGGATACAAAGAACCTCATCAAGTAATTTAAATTGACTTATTTTTCATGATGGTTAGGGCACTAAGGAGTACAATCCCATTTTTAACAATGGTAACCCTTCTTTCATTAGATTAGACCCTTCTTTCCTAGACTATTCTTTAAGTATCACTGACTGATTAACATCACATGACACCCTCTTCATCATATTCCCTTAATTAATTAACATATATGTATTATTATTAAATTAATGTGTCTAGTCCGATATATTTCATAAATAATGTGCAGTGGGACTTCTTTGAGTCTATTGCAAATTTAACAAGAGGTTATGGCTGAATCTATTTTTCTATACGGTCTACTGGATATTGTCTAGACTACTTTTAGACAAGGAGTATAAATAGCAATAACATGCATTATATAAGTTTAAAGCGTCAATATTTTAAGTTAACACATTTTAAAAGGTTTATATTTGATACTTTAAATATTTCAGTATTGATCTTCGTAACTCTATCTCTAAAATTACTTCAAATCTGACTTCACTTTTAACATCGGAATACATAGTAAATTATGTATTTTAATGTTAATGATTAAATTTCCACATGTGTTGCATTGATTGAAGATTCACATGAGTAGATTTCGATTGAAAACGAATGTTGAACATCCAAACCACTTTGCACTTCTAATGTAAACTCGCTTTAGGTGTAAAAGACCTTATAAATTTGCATGTATACGATATGTGAATAATAATGAACATCATTAAAACTGAAACGACGTTAGATTTTCTCTTACGTCCCAGCTTTCTTGCTACTAATCCTTTTAAATAATGACTAATGCAGGGTCTATTACTAAGAAAATTCGAATTGAATCTGAATCTTATACATTGAAATCTGAGTCATATATTGAACATCAGTGGACTTTGTTTTCCAATTATGTATGCCACGAGTAGCCAAGCAATGAGAAAAAGTCACTGACTTCTACGAAAATATCTTTTAAAGTTATCTGAGTGCATTTTTGTTTCTCATAAGAAACCCCATTAAAAACTCTCACCAGACAGCTGGATAATCGATACCAAACGCTTTACACATACCATCACAGTCTCAATCAAGTCACATGATTCTGAAAACAACAACAGCAGATTCGAACCTGAGTTCTCCTACGCTCGCTACCACTAGGCTACGAGTGGGCATGTTTGGAATTGCCTATTGAAATATTATTAAACTGTTATAACAACCTCCGGTGACTTCTTTGAACCAGTTTTCAAGCGATTATCTCCGTTTAAACACAATAAATATAAAAAAATATATAAAATTACTTGCATTCATCTTTGATTATTATGAAATGATATTGAATATCACCCAGTGTCACATTAAAACCGTTTTGTTCAATAATATTATGACAAATATATTGGAATTTCAAAATTTTTTAAAGTAGTTATAAAGCCAATCCTTTTAAATTCAAGTTGCTGTTAGTTATCCGACAAGAAATGGAATAGAAAAAGTTATGGTTTTAAAAATAGACGCGAGTTTTCTTAAATTTTATGGAGGGCTTTAGGAATAAGTTATAGTTTAAAAACACGCTTTTAGAGTTAATCAAATTAAAAAGTAAAAAATAAATGTTAACATAAGAATAAAATTACCGACGAGAAAATGAATGTCACTGTTCTAAAAGCGTGGGGTGCTCGATATCAATCGTTATGATTTTTCACTAGTTTCATTCCGAAATGCAGAGTTAGTTTAAAAATGTCATACAAAGCACCCCACGCTTTTAGAACAGTGGCATTCATTTTCTCGTCGGTAATTTTATTCTTATGTTAACAATTATTTTTTACTTTTTAGTTTGATTAACTCTAAAAGCGTGTTTTTAAGCTATATTTTATTTTTTAGTTTGATTAATTGTAAAAGCGTGTTCTTTAGTTTTTTTATTTTAAACTATAATTTATTTAGTATTTTTAAACTATAATATTTAAATTAGGTCCCGGTACGGAGGACTGGCACTGTAGTTCTAACAATAATTTAATTGTGAGTAAAACAAAGGCTAAATGCGAATATGTCGAGCCAGCCAGGACTCGAACAGGGAATATCCTGATCCGTAGTCAGGCGCGTTATCCGTTGTGCCACTGTCCCACGTAAGTTTGAATGTCTTAGGTACTTTCATTCTACATGGGTTAAATAAAATCACTAATCCTGGCGATCCTAATCATGATGAGATAATAAACTTATCAAAATATTTTATTGTCGTCGGTTCTTGATAAGTCTACAACGTTTAAATTAAACCTGATCGCTTAAAGTTGGGTAAAATCGAGCCCAAAGAGTCAGTTACAAACAAACAAACATACAGGTGAAATTAATAAAAGCGTATTAAAAACAGAAGGCTTTTCCTTTCTTTTAATACATATGGATAGAATAGAGTGTGTTTTCGCTATCAAATTAAAAACTATCAGAGCAGAAATAGTTTATTTATATTTAAAAAAATATCTTTGGAATTTCTTCTTCATTGGCGCACAACACTATAGTGGTTCAAGGCGTCTGTCTATTGGCAGATTTTGAGACGGATGTTTCCTTTTTTATGTGGTAGGGTTGTCAGCGCTACGCACAGCAATCATATTAGATCGAGAACTACGTTTTAAAGTGGATTCCGATTCACTACAGGCATTCACAGAACCGCTGGGATTCAAGCCCGAAACCTGTAGCATCGAGCGCCAGAGGGCTAGTCACTCGGCCCTCTTTGGAATTTAAAGATATATTAAAAGTGAATTATTCTTTTTTGAAATACATTTTATTTATGAGCATTTTGCTTGCGATATTTAAAATAACTGTTTTGGTGATAAATCTGGCGAATTCTTAAATTTTTTTTGTCTTGTTCTGTATTATTTGAATCAGCCCAAAATAGTAATGGATCCTCATTAAATGTTAAGCATTCAGAATTTATTTAAATTGTGTTTATCCTTGGCTTTAATTCTTTTACCAGTGCATGGCAGTTATTATTCAGTTGAATATTAACGGCATCTCTATTGCTGCAGATACATTAACAACCAACAAGTCAAATTATAAAATGTATACTGCTAACCAAATGCATGATCTTAACATTTAAAGATCAGCAAAAATGTCTTCCAATTTTCTTTTTCTTTTCAGGTATTAAGAATATAGCAGAGACATGTCGTCTATGGTGTTTTTGAACGACGACGTGACGTTCTTCAACGTGACGTCTCCCAACGTGACCTTCCCGAACGTGACGTTTCCCAACCGGACGCTGAATGTGACCTGTACCCCGGAACAGCAGCATCCCCAGCACGCGCTCTACCATCTGGCCAACATCTGCTACATCGTCTCCTACCTGGCGCCCAGGGGGAAGAGGGGCCTGCTCTTCATGCACTCGCTGCTCATCCTCGGTGAGTGTCTCCGTTGCCCACGGTTACCACAGTGTTCAACAGCATTTTTTGAAAGTGCATGTTTCATTTTTCAATCACTTCGTAAGCGATTTTTTTTTACTGGAGAAAACCTTTCTTAAGCATCTGCTTATCAATCCACTAAATCTTTTAATTATTATTTTACGGGAAAACCATTTCATTGATTGAAGTTAGTCCCTCGTAGAACTACAGTTTAGGACGAGTTCTACCGGTGTAGTATTTTTCCCACGGGAAGAGATAGAGCATTTCTGTTCCCAGGGGAGAGGAATGTATATTCTTTAACATGTGCATAATAGCAACATTACTCAAATCTGACTGCAGATAAGCAGTATCGTGGATATTTATATTACATGCAATTAGTGTTTTGTACTAAGGAACTAATGAGAACAACCTCTCACTTACATCTGATAGCAGATAATCAGTGTCATAGATAATGAGACCTCATGAAATTAGCGATTGTCTGTTTGACCTTCACAGGTCGAAATAATTACAGATCGGATATGGACTATGCCATGAGTTTTTGCATCGTGATGGGTGATAGACCATGGAATGAAGAAGTGTCGACTCCAATGAGAAGTGAAGGAAGCTCTTGACGGAATTTCTTAAAGGGAGGTTTTTGGAGAAGAAAAAAAAAGAATGTTTTGTGACGAGTCAACAAGAAGTGTTGTTTTTCTCTTTTTCTGAAAGTGACTGAACAGGCCCGAGAATCGCCTGCTTACAAAATGAGCCCCTTGTGGTTTAGTGTGATCTGTCGCAGACCAGGCGCATCCTATTCGTCGTAGACTCGGGAACTCTGAAAATCTCTGACCTTGGACTGAACTGCACTTGCGTATCTAATTCATATCATTAAATTACATTTCGTTGTAAATAGAGTTATATATATATATTATTTTAGTTTAGTTCCTTCATGTATAACGCTTGGTGATATAATTATAGATTTAGACCAAATATCGATAAAGAACGGATTTTGTTCAGCAACTTAATCGAAGTTTGTTTTTCTATTGTATTAATTGCGAATTCCGTCCAAAATTTATTGACGGTGTACAGTAGTGTGTTTGATATTCAAAGAAGAGTATATTTTTAAAATTGATTCTGGGCAAAACTTTTAAAGACTTATAAAATGTAAAACAAAGAGTTTTTCATTCACACATTTTGATGATTTCTCTAAGCCAAAGGTAGTCAGAAAGCTACTTTTAACAGATACTAAGGTGTGATTCAAGTTACAGTATGTAAAATTAAGAGCAAATAGTTTCACTCCAAAGTGGCTACTATCCAATGGGCGATTTAGAGAATAAAGACAATATTTTTTAATCTCCTTTCAGGATTCTTCCTGTTCGCCATGTGGGCGTGGAACATCGTGTGCTCCCCAAATATCTTCTCGTGGAACTTCTTCTTCGTGCTGCTGAACCTGGGTCAGGTGTTACAAATACTGTATTCCATGCGAAAAGTGAAGCTGCCATTAGAGCTCGAGGACATCTACAGGATTCTGTTCCAGCCATTGCAGGTGCGTGTTAGAAAACCTCTGTTGGAAAAAAAAAAGTTTTTTTTTTCCGAAATCAGACTAAAATTTATTCTAACTTGTTCATTCAGTTCGTCAGGACAGATTTCTATGCCACATATAACAGAAAAATAATGAATATTATGTATAGGGTATTAGATCAATGCAGTGTAAACTGTCCAGGGAGAAAATCCTCGCTAAAAGGGAGGATTCTTCTTCTAGTCTTGTACAGGCTTGAGCTTCCAATACAACAGCTCTCCAACTATCTCGCTCCAATGCCAATATCCAAGCTTTATTAGAATCATGTAAAACTGCTGTATTGATGATGCTGTATGCAGGGAATAAAAATAAAAATTTTATCTCTAGATTTGCGGAAACATTTTAAACAGTGATATACCACAGCTGCAAGCTTGTTATACAACCGTCATTCGGCTCCCATTGAAACTTAGGCAATATTTACAAAACGCTAATGCATATCGTAGGTGAATATTGAAACATGCACTTTATCTAAGGTCAGTATAGTGGCAAAGCATTACAAACTGCGAGAAAGTATGCCACTCGCTATCCATCACCCCCGTCATTCCAACTCTAATGTCACCGGATGATATGGGTCCAGTTATGATATGAATGATATGATAACTGGATGATATACCATGATTCGTATCGTATATATGGATAATATGATATGATATGGATGATATGGGTTATGTTGTCGCCATGGTCTTTAGCTGCCTGATGGCTAGCGCTGTGGCCTTTGGTACCACAGGTTTCACGTTCGAATTCTGGCGGTGTTGTGTATGTTTGTTAATGGTTCGGACTCCACGTTAAACTATAGATTTCTGTCTAATTAGCCTAAAGTGTGCACAAAATGACCGTAGTGCGACAAGCCAAATCAAGCCACGGTTTTTAAATCTGATTTTTTTTTAGTATAGAGACATTTGAAAAAATTTATATATCGAATGCTATTTATTGCAGGCTGGGATTTAATTGCTCAACTGCTTGCTGTCTTCGCTTTTATGGACATTACTCTGTTGAATCATGTGTAGTTAGCCACTGTGTGGTATGCATGATGGTCATTTTAGCATCTTTCTATGTAAATACAATTTCCTATGCAGTTAATTACCTTACATTAATTACCTAACTGAATATGTTTTGCAGATCTTGTCTATAATAAGGCTTATCTTCCATGCGCTGGATATGAGGTCATACTTATTGTTTTGCTCTTGTCTTAAGAAGTATACATAGTTGATTGGTTTGACGTTCTACCGGTCATTCTTTGCACACTTTAGGCTAATTAGACCGGGACTTGCAGTTTATAGTGGATTCCGAACCCCTAACAAACATCTACGCCCCCGTCACCACCACCTGAAGTCTATGATATCAAAGTCCACAGCGCTAGCCAATTCGCCATTAGGCCACATACATAGTTGAGATAGGATTATCTGAGTAACTTTTATCTACTAAGAGCGAGGATTTAAGCCTTGTATAGTTTATGCGATATTGATCGAACACCTTGTACATACTATCCTCATGTGATTTATTGTGAAAAGTTATTTTTCTTAAAACATACTGAAAATAAACTGCTTTAAGCGAAAGTTAAAAAAAAAAAAAAATCTCCAAATTAATCATATATTTTGTGCAACTTTAGCGATCAATTTGCTGAAGCTTATAGAAATAGCAAGGAGCTTGACATGAGACATTTATTAAAAACCAAAAGATTCTACTCGTTCATCATTCACTGAACTCTGTAAAAGAACTCCCAGTGCTGTTGTTTCAGTAATTTCTTTTAATTTTGTGTTGTGTGTGTACTTGTCGCTTTATCACTGAGATTCAATTTTTGTGTGTAATTTATGTCTTTTCTGTTGTTTTACTTTCTTTTAATTTATTGTTTGAAAGTTATAGTTTTAACTAAAGTTTTGTTTCGATAATAAACCACGTTATTTGTTCTTTACATGCGAAATCAACTAAGACTTCTCTATAATAGCATACAACAGGTATATAAAGAATGAATAAAATTAAAAAAAAACAGTTTTATTGATACTTTTTAATCAAATGATCTTGATCAGATAATGTACAGGTGTGATAGGAAGGCTTCCATGATCTGCTAAATGTGTCCTTTTTTACAACTTAAAATAATATCGATGCTGACTATGGTTTTTGATGATCACGTCGTGATCAGTGACACAAGTTACTCACATTATCGTGAGGTTTTGTACATAGATATAGTAATTTATCATTTAGTTTGTCTCTCGTGCTTTCAAGTAGAGATAAAAAAAGTATGTGAACTATAGTATTAAATATTAAAATATGAAATCCGTTTTTGTAAGCGTTTCTCAAAGTAAGAAAGCACCGTAATGTTTTATTTTTCAGGTATCCAGGCTGTCCTTCCAGAAGCTGGTGAGTCCCGAGTGCGCTCAGATGCTAAACCTTCACCCGGGAGAAGCGTATGCCATGCAAGGGCTTACACGCACCGATAGATTGGGCTTACTCATCAAGGGGAAGTATGAATTTTATACCTGATTCTCGCTTTCAACATTTCATTTTTATTTATTATTTAACGAAATATTTGATTCAAAGTTTATTACAACTTGCGAGGAAGGTAATAACCTGGTGAATAGTATGTTGAAATCGTGGTTAAATTTCTTCTCGTTTTGTTTTGTTTTACATCGGAGTGCCCCATATTCTACTAATGTATGCCACAAACAACCAAACGATAAGTAATGAGGGGAGCCTATTGGCCTCCCGGGAGGCCTTTTATGTATAATTGTCTCGAATAGAGTAAAATTAGCAAAGAAATGTAATATATATTTTAATTGTAGGTTCGCTTTCTTTCTTTTTTTTTTTTTTTTGTTGAACATCAGTTTGACTTGTATTCTTATATATAATACCAAGAACTACTAATGGACTTTAAGGAAAAGACTTTGCGCATCGGGAGGACTTTTATTATTATTACTAATTATTGTTATCTAATTACCACTGGACCTCGAGTAGGACAGAGTTCCATGCACGAAAGCCGAAAATTTGATGATGAACTGAAGGCTTTCTCTGTTTACGCCGCGAATGGGCATGATAAATCCTTAGCACGAAACTCTTTCCAACAAGGTTTAAAGGCGAGGGTGTAAGGTTTCAAAACTGTGTGGTTGTGTACAATGAAGTACACCCCTGTGTACACCCCTGCCTTCATTATGCATCTTGGGTAACGTAGAAACTGTTACGTCTTTATTATTCTAACTGCATTTGACACAGAGTTAAATGTCCGGTTTTCGATATTTCTTTTCGTGACTATGGATTCAAGACATTTGGCTGCAAAATTCATTTCTATAATTTCAATAATTTTAATGAAGACTTTTTAGAAATGTTGTTGGATAATATTTCCATTTCATCAATCAAAGGTTACAATTTTTTGCAGAGCCAATGTGATTTCGGGGCAGCACTTCCTGCATCAAATTCAAGCGAACGAATTCCTGGATTCACCCGAGTTCGAGTCCAGCAGGTCGGGAGTCGAGGAAAAGTTTAAAGTTAGTTTTTTCCTCCTAATAGTAATTAGACTAGATTATTCTTCGTTTTTTGAAATTTACATAATAACAACGGTTCGGTATATTAACTGCACGTAATAAGGATTAGAGAGAGTCTACTGTTTTGGGAATGGGAACGATGTAACTACGATAACGTCCTAAACGTTATCGTATCCCAACTAATCCTAAATTCTTAGCTGCTATCTACGCTGATGCTACTATAATCCTTTGCAAAAATAAAAACACTAAATTCTTAGCTATCACCCTTACTAATCACCTTAAAGTTCTCAATAACTGGCTCAATAAATGGAAAATTTCTTTAAATGTACATAAGACTGAAGCTGTCCTCTTCTCTATTGGAAATAAACTTTAAAAAAACCCGTGATTATGATTAACAATAAAATTATCCTTTAGAATAATGAAACCAAATATTAAGGAGTTATTCTGGATCAGCATTTAACTTGGAAACAACATTTTCTGCACACCAAAACTAAATTTCGTATTGCCTTCAGTAAACTGTATCCACTTATAAATAGAAAATCTACCATGGCCAGAGATAACAAAACTCTTCTTTATACTGCTATGCTTCACCCAATTCTCACGTACGCTTGCCCGGTATGGTCCTGTACAGCTAAATATAACTTAAAAACGCTTGAAGCTTTACAAAATATCATTATCCGCTAAATAAACCTCTGCCAAATAGTTCATGCGCAATTATGTATGATATCTGTAAAGCTATTAATATTCCTTCTTTAAAAGATTTTATTAAAAATATCTCTATTAAATCTTATAACACGCTTATTAATCATGAAAATACTGCAATTCAGGAGCTTGACTCTTACATACCCATTTATAATTTAAAACGATCGCGCAAAATTTCAATTTAATTTTTTTCTTTTATTTTATTTGTTTGTAATTATAAGTAATTATAATAATTTAATTATAAGTAATTCGCTTATATTTGTAATTATATGCTGAGAAAGTTTCATTTTTTCAACTTCATGTACCCTGTCATATTGGAAATGGAGCCCCCAGGGCCTAAATTAGCTCCAAAACAATGCGTCAACAAAACGTTATCATGGTAAAATGGTTGTCAAGTTAAACTTATTCTCTTTTCTAATGTTGAATCTGCTGTACAACTACAGTTTCAGTTGCGAATGATCTCATAACATTATGACATGAAAGAAATAACAACATATTAAACAATGTTTACAGGTTTCGATAATTGCCACAACGCCATGTCGTGCTGTGGTGTGGCAGCGACAGAGCCTCGAATACTTATTGATCAAAGAGACCCACCTGTCCAACATCCTGGCACTGCTTCTGTCCACGGACATCACCAAGAAGCTCTACTCCATGAACGACAAGGTGAAACTGCTTTTTTTTTACTTTCATATATGGTATCCTAATCCTCTGCATCGCTGCTCCCAAATTGGGAGATCTTAACCTCTAAGGGGATCAGTAGAATAATTAAAGGTGGGGGGTGATAGCAGTCACGGTACATTAAAAATAAAAGGATGGTGAAAGCATAAAGAGAGTACAAGAATAATTCCATTTCCTTTACTATATTTAGTGGAACACGAGTTTAGTGCGATTAGTTAAGAAAAAACCTCGATTTCAAAGACCTAATTGCGGTGATTTAAGAATACTGCTGATAAAAATAGAGCAAATTAATTGCTAGTAATTTATAAATAGCAGCGCACCAAGATTATCCTTTTCATCAGCTTCAGTAATCTGCAATTTTAATAAGAATAAGTAATTATCAGTAATTTTTATTTCTTTATTATCCTTATCTTCATTTTTTATGCGTAATGCGAATGCTTTATTGGACAATTTTATAGTTTCAAGGTTTCTTATTAAAAGTACTTTTATTTGCTATGTTTTAAAACATACGTATACACACATGTCCAAATTTATCTTAACATACCCAAAAATAGGGATATTCAATGAATTATCCTATCAATGTGATCTACGTTTGCAGGGAATGTGTGAAAAACAAGCCTAATCAGTGTAATCCAATCAAAAGTTGTCAAACGGTATCTGATATGCAAATATAGACTTACGTCATCCAATGTTGAATCAAGCGCTTTACGCAAAGTGAATATCTGAGTGAATTTCTGCAACGCGGCGTTTGATTTCAGTGTGTAAGGATTCAAATCGGTTTGTTACAGCTTTGAAGTATCATTTGGAAGAATTTGTGAAGTTTCGACTCATAGGCCGTTTAGAAGTAAGGCAATCATGGATACAGCCAGATGTCTGGATATTTCAAGACGATGTGAAAATAGATGGGATTAATAACTATTTAAAATTAAGCAATTAAATATTCAGAATGTTATCATTTTATTAATCAGTTTTATATTTTTAGTTATAAAATAACGTGGCGTAAAATCTTCTGCATTTTAAATAATTTTCCTTAACTTTGTGGGTACTGTCCTATAAATTACCACGTAGAAATTTGGTAAGTGGCCAAATCCGACGGATTCAAACATATCAGGGAAGAAAGTTAATTTCTGAGAAATTTTAATTGCAATAAAAAAATTTTACGCATTGAAATTTTAAATTACATAATAACAAAGAAAAATAGATTAAACTATTAACTTCTTTCTTTAAAAACTTCCTTACTCAGCGTATGTCTAACCAGCACCCCTAACAAGTATTCGATGGGTCCATTTCCGCCTTTAAACCGAATGCTTGTCTTTCAGATGGTGACCGAGAAGGGTTCCCACTTGGATATCCGGCTTCCAAGTTTCACCGGATCCATCGCTTCCCATGAAGAGGCCAAGAAAGTCACCGAATCAGGTACTCATTCTCATTTAATCTATAAATCCCTGCTTAATTAATTTTTTTGTATATGACAGGAAAGATTTAAGTCCATCTCTATATACATATAAAGCATTTCTGTCTGTTTCTATGCATTTCGGGCAATTTAAAAATTGCAACATTTCGAAAGTCCGATTCTATTTTGTGAATTCATTATCGTTTTATAAGGAGTTATAACTAAAAATCGACCTTCTAAGTGTTACAGTTTTTAAATTTTAGGAAGTTTAATAAGACATCATAATCATCAGAATTTATTTCCTTCATTTTTTTTATATAATTTGTTGCAAACGTTCTATTTATGGAAAAAAACGACATTATGGCTCTTTATGAATTCTTTTTTCATGTTCAAAAAATCTTTTTCCAGACTGATACTATTTACCATTTTGATACTTCTACTGCTTGCTTTATCCCTTGCGTCTATTGAATTTATTTTAATCGTTATTGGATATTTTGGTCTATATATCCGTATAGAATTCTGCTACCAGTTCATTATTGCTATGGTGCTTAATTTAGCAACTATTTCTTTAATATGAAATTTTATTTTCATGTTTATGAAAGGTAAAAATGTTTTGTTTTATGTAGTAAGACGACACTATGTAATTGTGGAATAAAATAATTGTTGGTTGAAATTTATTTTGACAGAGAAATAAACAAGAGAAGTAACAAATAGGCTTTAAGAGGCTAAATGAAATTTGATAATGTAATTTCTATTCAGCTAATATTAACTTTAGTATAAAACATTTGTTGAATTATCTAATAATTTGTGTTTAAAAGTCTTCAATTTGTCAACGTTGTATATCAAATATTTAAATTTATTATTTTTTAAAGTTTCTTGTAGTTTAATTTTTTTTTTTAGAATGCCTATTCTTAATCTGTTTTAACAAGATGAAAATGTTTTTGCAATTTTCTTATGTAATTAAAAGAATTTATCTCTATCATGTATGAATAATTATTGAGACTTCCTAACAAAATATAATGGAACTTTTGGATTAATTATTTCTCAAAATTCTTCTGCAATCGTCTCTTAATGTAATGATATTGTAATATATTAATAAAATATTATATTGGTTATATATTAATAAAATAAATCACAACAAAAATATGTTGTTGGTTTACTACAGAGCTAATTTTGAAGAATCTTTTTATTTTAGAATTATTTATTTATTAAGAATCACAATAATTACTCAAAATATAGTTAAAAATATTATTGAAAGTATTTTATATAAAATTTCTCAAAATGTAGTGCTACATTTTCAATGCCGCTAAAAAGAAAATGGTGAATTTTTTCAATATTTTTTTTTAACCCATAACAGGGAAGGTGAAAAAGTGGGGCATAACAAACGACGTGCGATCTCACAGACCACGCATTAAAACTTTTAGCTGTCAGAAAAAAAATGTTTTCCGAGATAAGACTTTTCCGAGAAAATTTTGCAAAATCCATAGATTTTTCAATAAAAATCGTATGCTGCAGTAAATTGTATTAAATATGGTGATTTATTTAATATGTAAAACAAATTTCAATTGGAGAATACAGAGAATTTAATATAGCACAATACAGAAAAATTTTGTCAGTACGTGAAGTATCAGTATCTTACAGATTTCCTGGAAGCAAACAATCAAATCCTCTTCTTTTTTAGCCCATTCACTGCATGATTTTGTGCGCATTCCAAACAAACAAGGGTTTTGGCAAGATAAACATAAATATGCTTCTTCTCTTTTCTTGCTTGGAGGCACAAACGACTTATTTTCCTGCATTTTAAGTTTTTTTGTTTTATGCTGTGCTCCACATTCTAAGACTCACTCTTTTCCCCCCTAAAATCTGTTTTATCTTCAGACTCAATTCTCGATTTATTCTTGGATTTTTAACTCTTAAACATAGTAGCGGTAGAACTAAATATCTCTCTAATGATTCAAAAACACCATCAAGGTCCATACAGGGTTTTGGGAATAGCTTTGGTGCAAAATGTATGCGTTTATTGTGCTCATATCTGCTAACCGATAGAAAAGAGGCATAAGCCCACACGTTGTCCTCCTGCTGTTGGAATGAACAGATAATTTTTCATTTAATGCATCAACACCACCTTTGGTTCTGTTGAAAATTGCTATACCTACTTTTGGGAAGAGGGAAATCATTATCGTCTGAAGAAATATCAGAGTCTGTTGAATGGGAATTTTCACTTACAAAATCTTCTTTACAATCACTAAAGTCACTTCCAACTTCATCTAGAATATTTTGAAGTTCTCCACATAACGGGAATCAGGTGAAAGAATAAATCTCCTCCGATCCAACGCGGTCTAGTGGACAGGCGGCAAGCGCTCTGGCCTTTGGTATTACAGGTTTGACGTTCGAATCCAGGTGGTGACATGGCTGTTTGTGAGAGGTTCGGAATCTACTTTAAATCGTAGGTCCCTGTCTAATTAGCCCAAAGTGTGCACGTAGATGATCGATTAGCCCAAATGATCGTAGAGAGACGAACCAAACGTCGGATCCAAATTTAGAGCCATATGAACTACTCCCTAAAAATGTAATATTGAAAGGAAGGTGAGATTGTATTTTGCTGTACTTCCTCTCGGGTGAGAGTCTTGAGGCTGACTGACCATTTCTCCTAAACGCCACAGGGGGACGCTCTTGCCAGTGTGTACGGGGAAGCACGGTTACAAATGAAATAATTAAAATCACATTCTACAAACCAGTAAAAATTCATATATTCTATTCTAAACTTATTACATATGAAAAAAACTAAACTTATTACATGTAATGACTTTAAAAAAAAATTAAGTAAATAATATGTTAGCAGTGTAAATGAATTACTCTGTATCCATATAATAATGTAAACTTTAAATTAACTTTTTACACATTTATTATGTTAAACTAAAAAATTTCGCAATTTTCTGAAAACACAGTTGCCTTAAATATTCCAATTGAACCTTAAATCTAAAAAATCCGCTAATTAATATGGTGATAGTCCCTCCCGGAGCCAAATCAATGGAACCATAAATCAGTGCCTTCCACAAGAGGGTTTTTAAACAGCCAACAAAAGACTACTTAAGAAACAAAACTGTAATTTAAGTCAAGAAATGGACCTTTTTCTTGTCCACTTTAATCCCGCTCAATGAAATATTGGCCAATCCTCACATCATTTTAATAACTTGGGTCAATAACTCTGGCCATCGATTCTCGTTAATTTTTTTTTTTTCATTGTACCTAAAAGTGCAATTCTATTTTTAGGGAGCAATTAATCACCGGGCGGCCGTAAAAAACTGGGTGGTGCTTGTAAAAGAAGAGCTGATCTGACACAAAACGGGTGGTTTTATTTCCCAGGCTTTTGAGTTATTTGATTGCCGAGAGTCGAGACGTCTCAGAACAATAGGGGCAGGAAGGAACACGTGTTTGTTGTGTTCTGCTGAGTTGGCAGGAAAGCGGACGGACTTTGTACTTACGGTGAATTATGGAAGACACATCGTCGTTTCTGAATTCAGCTGTTATTGTAATTGTACAATTCATAATTCATTCGTGCTCGGATCTGACGTTTCGGATGACGAGGAGGAATTTTTATTCCCTACGGAGCTGTGATCCTTTTTGCAATTAATTAATAGCCAAACGCAAAAAGAATGGTTTAAGTTATAGTTTCTAAGTTAGGGTTTAAGTTTAAATATAAAATGTTGCGTTTAATTAAGGTGCATTTTGTTAATTATAAACTATCATCAGTATTATAAAGGTATCATTGGTCATCAATATTTTAAAGATTATAAATATTGATGACGGATGTGAGTTGTGTAGTTTTATGTAGGGGCATTAAGCTTTAATCTGTTATAACAATATCTCGAACCTAGAATGAACACGCAAACTGTCTACCCAATACAGACATAAATACAAAAAATCCTCAATAACCCATTTAATACTATACCTAAAAATTCGCAATAATCCATTTAATGACACAAATAAAAATCCACAATAATCCATTTAATAACATACCTAAAAATCCGCAATAACCCATTTAATAACACACCTAAAAATCCATAAAAACCAATACCACAAAATAATTTAACAAGTTCGAATGTCTTCAGAGACTTATACAGTACATGATGGAGAAAGAAACACATACACATGAAATAAATCCAAAGCAAAATTTAATGATTTTAAATATAGATAAAAACTTATTTATTAATATTTAGAATTTAAATAGTTAAAATACGTCGTGCAGTTAACATCAGCACAAGTGATGTATAATAAGCATTAATCAAATGACACAATATACTTAAATAATAATAATAATACAAGAATATGTGTCTTAGCGCCACAAAACAGTAGTTTTCTAGCCAAATCCTTTCCCAGTAATAATACCAACTACTTCTAACCATGTGGGTCTTTCAAATGTAGTTCATGTAAAAACTATGCCAATTATGAGAGTCTGGTGCAAGGAGAAGCCGGAACCCATGAAGATTGATGTGCAGCTCCTTTGTGTATCAACACGGCAGGAAGGGGATTTTCAACTATCTAGTTGTCCGTATCATCTTTCGGAGGCAAACATTTCCTGTGAGTAGCGATCCACAGTTCCCTCCTCACAGCAGGGAAATTTATCTTTTGTTAGCTGAACGAAGAACAATGGCAAGGCCTCGCTCTGACTTCCCCGTTTGGGCTTGCGACGTCTTTCTCTTCTTTCAACCAGCCCCGGAGAACTCCACTCTCAATGTCCGTCTTTGCCCCCATCATTTTCACTGTAACATCTTTTCAGACCTACAGGTTTGAATGTCGAGACTTATACATGTTGGACAAGGAAACATATGCACATGAAATAAATTAAAAGCTACTTTCATGATTTAAAAAATATAAGCAGTATATTTATTAATATTTTTAATTTAAATAGTTAAAACACTTCATATGATTAATATTATATTAGCACAAGTGATTCCTAATGAGTATTGCCATATCTAAAATTTTCGATGATTCTTGAAATGATTCTTTTTGCAATTAATTAATGGTCAAACGTTAAAAGAATAGTTTACCCTGTAATTTAAAAGTTAAGTTGTACGTTTAAATAAATAATGTTGCGTTTTTATTGAGACGGTTGAGATATTGGTCATAAATATTGATGACCAATATCAATTGCCAACATTGATATTGACATAGGCCACCAATCGATCGATAGATGTCTATCATAAGCCTTTTGGTAATAAAATTAAATTACAACATAAAACCTTGATTTCACATTAAGGGTGTATTTTTATTGGCAGAAGCGATGTCAACTTTGATGAATCAAATTAACGATCGCGAATGTTGACAGTACATTGAATGAATCACTACTGATTACCATTCCCGTTTGCTAATCTGACTCATAGTGTCAAAGTGCCAATGGAAATGCATCCTAACAATTAAATGTTTCAATGTGACATTTTGTATCCGTGACTTTTTTTCTAAAATTCTCGATTAAAATTAATTTTAAGAAAAAACTCCGCATAAAAAATGTCTTGCGAAGATAATAAGTGGAATTTCAATGTGAGAGGGAAATGAACAATCATTTAGGCCAGGGTCTCCAACTGACATTATCTATCTATATTTTTCTGACATTATCTATAATTTCTAGACTAGTCGCCGAGCACGCGCTCTGAGCGAGCATACGCTTGCTAAATTCGCTCGTTCAATTATTACAACCTACCAAGTAAATAAAACCGAGTTATTATCATTCTGTGTTTTTTTATCCAACTTATTACAGAAACAATAAGCTAATCGCTGTCGCGGGCCGGATTGATGACACTGGCGGGCCGGATTTGGCCCGCGGGCCGTAGTTTGGAGACCCCTGATTTAGGCTAACGAGATAGGCTATGTTCATTTGGGCTCATTGAAGATAACGATAACTCTTTGTTGATGAAAAATAACATATTTCTACTAACGCAAGCCAAAATGCGAACCGCTCTTAACATCAATATGTGCAAATAGATGAAAAAAATTACAGGATGTAGTCAAATATAAAAAATAGAAAATCTTATAAGAAGCCAAATTAATAATTAACTATAATACCAACAAATTTTTTTATCTATTTAACAAGTATGAGCATTATAAATTGCACACAAATTTTATAAAAGTAGTCTTAGAATCAAATCAATAAATTTGAATCAAGTTATCATTTCAATCAAAAATTTTCAATTAAAAAAAAATCAAAATTTTCAATTTTTGTTTAAAATCAAATCAATAAATTTGAAACTTTGTAGTAATCTGAATCATTGAAATTTATTTTTTCTAGAATCTCTGTTTGTTTTATTTACCTTAACTTGCTTTAAGTCTCCCACGCACTGACAACTTTTGCGACACGAAAAAGTTTGTTTACTCCTCTTTAAACGCGCATTAGATGATTAGATAGAGTTGCCCTACGACTCAGTCAGCCGAGAAAAGAAGGAAAGGTTTTGAACTCACGTAGTCAACTTCAATTATTAACCGCGCATCCAAACAATCCTGCACGTTCTTGTACGGTTACAGTGTTTTAGAAAGTGATTTTAAAATTGATTTCTATGTAAGTCACGTGCAATTTAAAGGTTTTAAATTCTGGCAGATTCGCTTCTGTTGGTTGGCAACTTGAAAATGTGTAGAACAGCAAAAATATGAAAACGAAGTTTAGTTTGCGTTGGGATTTGTAGTGAGAGCGATACAATCACTCAAAAAAATATTGTGCTACTTTATATGCATAACATGTAAAGATATTAATAAAAGTATTAATCACATTAAAACATAAATAAAATTAATCAAATTATCGTTAAACATTTGGTAAACAGTATACAAGGAAAGTTTTATTATATTAGAATTGCAATTTGGTCTAACCTTTTAAAAATAATTTAAAAGCAAACAGTATTCGGACAATTTTGAAATGAGAAATTTAAGAAATATGTACCACATCAATTAAATTTAATTTATTATCACTTTTTTAGACTATAATTTTAGACCTAAATTATCAGCAGAAAAGGTTGCATGTAGAGCTGTAGCGAGAAACAAAGATATTTCGATTGACGTGAGAAATCTGGTAGTTAGTCATTGAAAAAAGGGCAAATCAGTTCTTTGTATAGGTCAAATCTTGAAGCTCAGAAAGTATTATCTTTAATATTATTCACAAGTTTAAAAAGGGGGGGCGGAGGTTGGAAACAAGCACAGATCAGGGCGTCCAAGGACATTTAGTGAACGTGAAGAGATGTAGATTGTGAGACAAGTTGACCTTAGTATATGAACAAGTAAAATTGTCTCTGAAATGTAAAAGCAGGTTCCGGAAATATGTAAATCCTGAAATTCTCAGGAATGTTTCAAGAAAACATAAGTATCATGGCAGAGTGCCTCGGAGAAAGCCCTACATCAGCAAAGCAAATAGAAAAGCTAGACTGGTATTTGCTAAAATGTACGTAAAGCAGCAAATATAGTTTTGGGGAAATGATTTTCCAGACGAAAGCAAATATAATATTTTCGGATCGGATGGCAAGCAAAAAGTTTGGCGTATATATACTAAATACAGCACCGCATATCAAAATTTTGCATCCTACTGTAAAATATGAAGGTTGCAAACGATTAGTCTGGGATTGCAGGACAAGCTCTGGAGTGGAGAACTTAGACTTTATAGATGAAACAATGAATAAATATGTCTAACTTGAATTTATGAAGCAAAATTTAAAGCAAATCACGAGAAACTTGGGAATATCAGGACATTTTAATATGCACCGGGATAACGATCCAAACCATATTGCTGATATTTTCACTGTCCTGATCTGATTAAGACCCCTGGCCAGAGTTCAGAACTTAATTCCATTGAACATGTGTTATTTGCAGCAAAAAAAAACAATGAACACAATATTTCTAACAAGCAGAAGTTAAGAAAACATCTGATTGAAGAGTGAGCCAAAATCAATGGATCATTTTGCGCAAAATTGATGAAATCTGTGCCAAATCGACTGCGAGAAATCTAAAGTGCTAGGATGGCCCAACAAGATATTAACTATCAAGTTCATAATATTTTTCTTAATTTATTGGATGATGTCCCAAATTTTTTTAAAGCAGATTTTCAGACTTGATTTGTTTTACTTTAAATTGTAATCGTTATTGCATTAATATATGAATTTTGCTTAAGTTACCATGATTTGCATTTATCAAAATGTGATGTTCTTCTTTTTTTGGTTTCATTTATATATTTAGGTTATATATTATGATAAAATCCTCTGAATTTGTATTGAGTCCCAATACTTTTTTGAGTGACTGTAGAAGTGCCGCGAGATCGTGCTGATGCAGCAGTTTATCTTGTTAATGGTTTAATTCATTGCTGGTGTTTGGTTTGTGTTACTTATTGTAATTAAGCTTCAATAAATGCGTTGTCGAATTTCGACATTTGTGGTGATGTTTCCTCACTGTTCTATTCCCTCAAATGCGATTTTAAACCATTTTTGTCACTCTCAGAATATAATGGGTTGCATTCATTGAGTTACCACAATTTAATAATTACCAGTGCGCTTTTACATTGAAAACAATATGCTTCATTCCTTTAACTAAAAAAATTGCTCTATAGAAATACAATCGGTCGTGCTTTTCAATCCTTATTTCCATGGATATATCTCCAACTTCTCTTTAAGTGGCCTGGAGACTGAAGTTTAATTTTGCAAAGAAAAAGGGGACGATATGTCCTTCTGGAAACATTTTGATAGTAATTGCTGCTTATTTACTTGTCATTGTTGATTCTCTGTTACAAAACTAAGACTACTATTTTTTTAAAGAGAAATCTGTAACTTACATCACTTAGAGGAAATTTGGATCTATTCTATTTCTTGTCAGCAAACGTGCTCTATCATCGTTCTGTGAGTAGAGAAAAAATATCGGTTTTAGGAATATAATTTAGATACATTTCTTAAAAATGAGCTCAATTCGTCTTGATTTGTTTATGTTTTGAATATGAATTAATATTTTTTTCTTAAAATGAAATGGAATATTACTCGACTCGTGGCTCAGTGGTTAACGTGCGTTACTAGCAAACAGGAGGAATCTGACGGCGCGATCATTGCAGTTGAGACTCAACGTTGACCATGCAAAGATGACGTTGAGGAGACTCAACGTGCTTCATTGCAGTTGAGGAGACGTGTGTAGAGCGTCTCGTTTCGATAGTAAGACTATCTTCTGAAATTTTTCTGGGGGTTTTATCAACATGACACACGCATGTGAGACAGTTGCCTCTAAAAGCTCTCGTTGAAAACAATATCCTCTCGTACATAATATCTTTATCGCTGTGGCACTCGGTGCCACAGGCCTCGGCTCGAGCCCCGGTGGTGCCATGGATGTTTGTAATGATTCGGAATCCATTTTAAATCGTAGGTCCCGGTCTAATATAACCGTATAGAATTGGGCTTAGAACTGACAACCTTACCTTGTAAAATGAAAACATCTCATGTTTCGGAATCTGCCAGTAGGCAGACGGTATTGGTCCATCAATGAGCTGTTGCGCCATTGAAAAAGAAGATATAATATCCTCGATGAAAACAATATTCCTCGAACAGGAATAAAATGCACGGTTTCAGGCTTGTTCGCGCGCACTGGTGATTATGCAGTGGACTATTTGCTTTTAATAAATGAAAGCAAATATTTTACCTTTCTCATTTTCTTACTGTAAGCTGAATACACATTATGTCGGTTGCATAGAACTTTTTATTAATGAGACTGAAAAAAGATCACTGATATAGGTTTACAAGATGAAAGAATATTCCGATAAACATTTAAAAAAGGAATTGTGGTTGGAACTTTGTGAGACTGATCTGTGAGATAACTATTGCGACACCGAATGCTCGTTTAATGAGCAGCGAAGAAGATTTTCAGCATCGGAGCTATTTAAACATCCGAAATAAAACGTAGCCATTGCGCGGGAGGGTAGTTTAGCTAATAGTTAGCGTAATGGTTGTTGAAACCCATATCCGCTAGCTGAAACGGGAATTTAGATTTCTGGATGATAAAAATGTTGAGGGAATGTTTCTGCAATTGAAAAAAAAATGTTAAAGAAATAGTATTCCTGCAGGGAATAGTGTTTGATTTTTATCTCAAACATAAAATACGCCAAAAGGGACTACAAAACCACTGGCAAAACAAGAACAAAAACAATGTTTTTGTGCTTTCTTCTTCAATCTCGCAAATGCAATGTAAAACCATCGGCTGAGAGAGAGAAAGTTATGTGATTTTTTTTTTCATGAACAAAATTGCTATTCTTGGCGCATAAATGGCAGTGTTTATTTTTCGTGTTTTTTTTCATTTATGACAAAATGGAAGGAGCACACGAATGTTTTTATGCATAGAAAGCAGTATTTTTCCGGAGATGACACGTAATATTCATTTGTTTTAGAAAATAAAATATAAAATAAATTGTTCAAAAACTAAGTCATTAAAATTTGTTTTATGATATAATGTTAGTTTAAAGGATTAATGCGATACATCAATCTGACAAGAAAATGTATTATTTTAAAATAAAAACGTTATATTTTATATTTATGTTATATATTTCACAAGGGAACGGTCGTAAATAAAAAGAATTTAAATGAATTCATTTTTACAATCTAGTAATCTACTAAATTGACAATGTACAGAATGGTTAAACCCGCGAGTAGCATGTATTTTTTTGTAATTTCACCACAGACAACACGCAAAAAAATGTCTCAAAAATGATTTAGCATATATATTTCGTTTATTTATGTAAAATAAAAATAAATATATTATATCAAAAATACAAATAAAGGAATTGATGCATGAAGTTACATTAGTTTAAAAAATATTTTAATATTTGGTTCGATTTATGTCCTAATCAAGTACAAAAGTATCCAATCAAATGGTTTTTAGTATTCGATTTTTTTCATATTTATGCCTAAAAGTGTTTACTCACAAATAGTATGTGTTGATCCAAATAGGTTTGCTCTTTTTTAATGTACTATTTAGTAACAGCCATATCTACTTTGTTGAGCGAAATCTCAGAAATGGAATATGTTTTAGATAATAAGCATCGTATTACGCGGATAGGAATCCAAAATCTTGACTGAAACTTTTTTGTCAAAGTAATATTTGATCGTTTAGTCAGCAATAAAGGGAAAACGTATGTTTTGAAAGTATGCATTGAAATCTAAATGTTTACATTTAAAAAAAACCCAACTAAAGTTGGATCTTGTTTCCTTGTTTATCTTTCATCCAAAGCTGAAATTTTCTAAAAAAAAAAATACCAAATATATTTTTAAAGTAATATGGACAGGTGATCTCCATCTGTGCACCTTTCTCCTAAATGGATGTGACGGTCTGATGACTATTTGGCTAGAACGTGGCCTTTGGTGCCACAGGCTTCAAGTTCAATTCCTGGCGTTGGCATGGATGTTTGTGAGTGGTTCGAAATCCAGTTTAAAACTGTATGTCCCTTTCTAATTAGCTTAAAGTGCGCAATAAAAATGACTGTAGAGCGAGAACCCAAGACTAAATGGATATAAATTGTTTAAAGACTAAAAATAATATAATATATAAATATGTTCATCACCAGCCGCATGTACGCTAATGTGCATAAGTTTTGGACGCCGCCGCACTTTAAATAGTTTTACTGCAGTTTGAATGCTAATCATTATGTATGCGATTGCTTTTGTCAACCTCAGCGGAAGTACAGTTTCTGCTCGGTCTAGTATCGATTTTTGGTTACGCATTAAAGGATTGATGACTATCCGAAAGACAACTGGAGGCTCGCTCGTAAGAGGAGAGAAGGAGGTTTGTTTTCAAGTACAAATTTCAACTTTAGGAATTGATGCATATTCGACTGAATGTATATATGGACGCAGTTACAAATTTAATTTTTCAGACCCTTATAACGCTCTCTCAATAAAGCTGCATCTGTGACCTAATCCAATACATCATTCGCTAGTGCTCTTGAATGGGAAATAAAATATTTTAGTTGCATACAAACACCAGCAGTTAAAAATTTAATTTAAAATAATTATAAATATTTAAATTTATTGAAAAATATTTATCACTAGAACTGTTCAAAGTTTCAAAGCATTCGGCAAGCTGTTATAATGAATCAGGCTTCATTAGACTTTTGTCAATCCGTTTCATTGGCACCCTGTCAAGACAGAAACTTAAATGGCTCTGGACTGCTAATTTTCGCAGCTCTCGTCGTCTGGCAGATATTGACGAACGGATTAAGAAAATTGCGGGGCAGCGGATTGCAGTCAAGGTCAGAACGTCAGACCGCCGCATCATTCAGGTGCCAGATGACTCGCGGCCGCCGTCAGGAATGACAGGAATTAAAACTAGAACGCTTAATCAGTCACCTTTGCCAAAGCTCCAGTCTAGTCAGATTAATGAATTATATACTGTTTTCAATGAAAAGTAAGGTATTCAGTGAATTATTCCTTATCTGACATGTTAAGTTGGAAATAGTCCAGATATAATATATATATATATATATATATATACTGCATTATTACTTATATCGGATTAGTTTCTTTAAATTTTGGTTATATCTGGACATTTCCCAACTTAACACTTCAGATAAGGAATAATTAACTATATATATATATATATATAGTTGAAATATTTTTATGCCAATCTCATACTTATTTTTAACAGTTATAGTCAAAACTAATTTGGAAGGTATTTTATTGACTAGCTGTTTTACACTTTTATCCAATTTTATTATCTAATGTCGACAAAATGGATTGCTAACTATCTACCACACTCGTGGCTCAGTAGCAACGTGCGGGGCAGATGAGTGTTAGGGCGAAAGTTCAATCCGCTGGCAGCATTGTTGTAGATATTGTTTCAAAAACGAGGGGATACGATGGTGTTTGGGATGTTCAGCATCTTGCCGCGTGCGTCGGACCACCTACTTGTTGCGTGCATACATACAATACGCACATGCGGAATAGTTCCCCCTAAAAGCTTCCCCGGAAGACATTATCCTCCTTCTTCAGCGACTCGGAGCCAAATAAGACTTCTACTTACAGGTGTCCCATCACAAAAGAAGCTGCCCACTTTCCTTCCTTCCATGAGTAGACTATTTATGGTGTGTCCGTCACGCAGTGCCACACACTAAGGGTTAATTACAACAAGAAATAATCTCCCCCCCCACACACACCTCACCGTCCTACGTAAGACTATGTTAGAAAGATGACAGTGAAAAATCGGTGGGCTTCATGTACTTACATGAACAGTTCACTGATGAGTGTTAAAGGGAGGACAGTGCCTTCATGGGGGGCATTTAGGGGTAAGTGCTCATAAATTGCATGTTGTATGGCAGAAAACAGCCACCATATAGTCTGCTTATCAATGCTAAATGCTATACACAAATTGCCGCAATCGCCATCGAGTCTCTTGGCTTGTGAAGACAGTGACTACAGCAAATGCCGCCCGTGGATTCGATCCTCAGCCCTCTTGAATGCATGTTGGCTGCTCGCTTTGCCATTGGACCAAGAACCAAGAACAAAGAATTCGGAGTATAAATCCTCTTCGGAGGGAGGGTCCAGACAATGCATGACAGCTGCAACAGCTGGGCAATCATAGACATGATGAGCTTGATATCAGGGCTGTTGCCACATTTTTAGAATCTTTTAACGGAATCAGCAGATATTTTTGTAGTGCTTTATCCTTAATCTTGTGAGATTAACAACTGTTTTCTGTCGACATTTAGTTCTGTAATTTTATATTTGATCCATTTGGCCATTTAATATTTGATCTTAGAAGGAATCATAAATTTAGATTTTTCCAAGGCATTTGCATCTGCAAGGGAAGTAGAAATAACAGTCTGATCCTGACTTCTGGCCTTTTTCGGCTAAGAATCTGTAATTTCATTCAATTCCAAGTACACATGAACAGGCATCCATTGTTGGATACACATTCTGTGCAAGCAGTGGATTTGTTCTAAAAGAGATACTGGCCCAATTGGCCAGCTCGCGGCACTTATAATGTTATATCTCTAGAAAGCAAAATTAAAATTTTAAAACGTCTACAATAATGGACGAAGAGTAACAGATGTTGCTAAATTTTATTCCATGAATTAAGCCACAATAAGTACAATGAGAAAAAATGAAGGCTGAAGAAAAAAGAAAAAATAGTGTTGCAGCTGGATCTTCTACGAGTATGAGTACAGCTTCATAGGTAACAGATGTTGCAATGGAAAATATGAAAAAAAAGCATTATAGAAGCATTATTGATATGGTTAGAAGACACCACTCAAAAGAGGATTTCAATTAATACCAATACACAAATGAGGCTTTGAAGATTTATAAAAAACTGGTTAGCTTTATTTTACAATGAAATAAACGACTGAATTATGCTTAATTTTAGTTTGTTTTCGATTTTTATTATTTTAATCCGTATATTAATCTACGATTTCGCTTCTATGTATGAGTCTCCATTCGAAGATGTAATAACCTAAATATAATGGCGTCTTTTTACAAACTACTAATAAAAACAAAACTGACAGTTTTTATATTATTCAACGTTTTTTAATAAAACCAATTTTTTTCCATCAACTCAGTGGTCAGTTGTCAAAAGTGATTCATTTGATACCGTCTGCTTTATATTCAGTTCCACATGTCATTGCTGCTGTGACCTATGCCCTACTTCGGCAGAAATTAATTCATAACCCATGTTCCCCCCAGAGTGTTCCTTTTGAATGCAGGCTTTTAAGATAATGAACGCTTCGGTTCGGATCTACATATGAATGAACGAATTGATTTTCGCTGAAAGAAAATTCCTCTCATTAAGCGATGAGTGTTTACAGAAACAGGCTTCTGTTGTTCACTGTGATTGCTTGCTTTTCTGTGATGGCATTTCTCGTCGAGTGTCTTCACATTCAAGAAATTAAAGCGCAGAAATTCTCCGCTGCTAGTTATGTAAGTCGAGTAAATGAAATAAACTGGTGCAAATAATGAATCTTATGTGATGTAGACGATGACAAAATGCAGTTGTTTTCATGGAAGCATTACTGAAATCAGAATATGAGATGTTTCATAACAACATAATTGCTCTTTTTGTTTATAGGTCTTTTGTTTCGCGTTTAATATCAAACATTAAAATCGTTCGAGAAAAGTTGGCTTTGGTTTTTCTGTCTTTTTTTATTTAAAAATGTTCTTTATTTTTTTAATTTAAAAATAAAAATAATTTAAATTACAGTATTGTAAAATTCTATTATTTGAAATAAATGAACAATCTATTAACAACTCAACAAAAAATTATTAAAATTAAGTTGTTTTGTTTAAGTTGTTAATTCAACAACTTAAAAAAATTAAAAACTCACTCACAATTTACATTAATTTAAAAAGGAACGATCCGTTATTAAAACATGCAATGTAAGTTTTCTTATAGTTTAAATCCAGATGTTTATTTATTTATTTATTTATTATTATTATTATTATTATTTTAATTTGAACAACGTATTATTATTTTAATTTGAAGCCTCATGCTCTGCTTCTCATAGGCGATGAAGTTTAGGGGTATTTGTCCTCATTTTTGTGTCACAAGAATGGAAACTCAGGAAACTCCCATCAGGCAGTCTGGCTATTGATGCTAGACGCTTTATACTCTTTGTTCCAATCGCCACCGAGTCTCCTCATTTCTAAAAACAATGATTACGTACACAACCTGGGGATTTGAACCAGAGCTCTCCTGTACTCTAGCTGCATATGTTAACAGTGGATCACATAGTTAAAAGCAATGTTTACAAATGACACAACCTGGGGATTTGAACCAGAGCTCTCTTGTACTCTAGTTGCACATGTTAACGGTGGGCCCTAATATAAAAAGATGTCGATTTCAGTACTTATATAGTGAAGAAAAAGTTGGTTAAAGAAGGGTTATTACTTTCAAATGCTGAGTTCTATGACTTGAGATCACTTATTAGATTGTTACGTATGTAGCGGATTCATCTTAGGGTATATCTCAAACATACTGCTGTTTCTGGAACGAATACTCTTAGGGGTGATATCCTTGGACATCATTCTGTTCCTCTAGATCAGGGATCTCCAAACTTTCCAGCCTTAGAGCCATACTGTTTACTCCAGTAAGTACCAAGGGCCAAAACCATTTTAATTTTTCTGCCGTTATCTATAATTTCCAGTTAGTTGTTCTGCTTAAGTTAAATTTCCTGCGTATTATGCTTGTCATTAAGCTTTCCCTAGCAAGTCAATAAAACAGAGTTATTATCATTCTGTGTGTTTTTATCCAACTTATTACAGCAACAATAAGCTATTCGCTGTTGCGGGCCGGATTGAGGACACTGGCGGGCCTTAGTTTGGAGACCCCTGCTCTAGATAATTGGAAGATCTTTCTGACCTACTGATGTATCATATCCATCTCCGGCGTTTGCATGGGGAGATTAATCCGTACTCTCTTGTTGATTTTCGACCCTGTGCTCTCTCCCAATTCGGAAACAGAACTCACTTTCTAGCAGAGCAACAGTTGAAAAAAACCCATCTAGATACAATTTTTTCCCAATCAAATTGGGTTTTATTATTTTTTTTTTATAATAAAGAGATAAAAAAAATGTTGTCAAGCCATAAACCTTTTATAGAACAAAAATTTCATAAAAGACATACATTTCTTTATAAAAGTCGTCGTTCTTTAATATACACTAATTAAAAGAAAACTTTCTCATTAATAAAACAACTTTAGCGTTATTAATAAATTTGTGTACTTTCTTTTCATTGGCGCAACTGCCCCCATGATTCGTCGAGGCTACCTGCCTACTTGTAGATTTCGAGACAGAACATGCTCTCTTATTAAGGGGTAGGATTGTCAGCCCTACGCCCAACGGTCATAATAGACCGGCACCTAAGGGTTAAAGTAAATTTCAAACAACTACAAACATCCATGGCACCGCGGCTCGAATCCGAAGCCTGTGGTATCGAGAACCAGAGCGTTAGTCACTCGGTCAAGATTTATGTACAGAGAGTGGAAATATGTGTTTGAAATAATGAATATTTTTAATATTAGAATTTGTATTAGATTGATTTCATAAATAATATTACAATAAAGTGAATATAAAATAATATTCGCTGTAAAATAAAATTATTCTTTGTTAAAATTATAATTTAATGTGATTCTTGTTACAGAAATCTGATATTTTTATTTGAATTACTTATTTCCTATCACTACAGTTAAAATATATTCCTCAAATGTACTCGTGCAATGTTGAGATAATCTCCATTAAGTTAAAAACAAACCAAGAATGAAAAATACTTTTTATCGTCATTTTATACAATGCTGAAGAATCAAAATTGAATATCGCATAAAAATAGAGATAACTTTACTCCACCATTACATATTTTCTTTATACTTGTTTTTTTATTTTTAAATCAATACCATAACAACGTTTTATGAAATCGAAAATAGAATTTTTTTATTAAAAAATGAAAAAAATCATTTTCTCATCATCATAACGAGCAAACTATAAACGATACACACTTTTTCTCGTTGCATAAATTTCTCATTTACTCCTTTCTGAAAGATTTCCCCTTAATATCTCTTTTCGCATTTACTTAAAAACTTCATTTATTTTCTTCTCCAAAAGCTCCGTCGAAAGTCCTTCATTTGCATCAAGTCCTTTGTTTATCCAAAAGGCTTAGGACTTTTTTTGTGTGTGTGTTTTCTTATTTTTTTTCTCAAGAAAATTGTTTTATTTTTATTCCTGGATGTTTCTCACCCAAAGGAAACTTTTCGTTATTAGATACCTCCTAGCAACTTTCACGCGCACTGCTTGTAAAGAATATGTTAAAAAGCAAAAGTTGCACGAATATTCTGAGGACTTGATATGAAAAAGCAGTTGTGTTTATCTTAGTTGTAACTTTCTGTTTGCTTGCTTCTTCTTTTCTGTTTCATATGAAATGCCTCATTCTTTCAATTTGTAATTTGAATCTTTTGATTTTTAAACTTCTAATATTTGCCATGAAAAATCTGTATAAGATGAAGCAATTTTTTATATAGTTTAAAATAATCTTTAAAATTTCAGTTTTGTTCTATATAATTATTTTTTTCTATAGTAACCAAATAGTTTTCTTCATTTTTTTATAGACTTACAAACTATTTAGACTCTAAAAAGAAAAAAATAATGCCAGAAAATACAAAAGAAAAAATAATTTTTCTTTTGCATTTTCTCATTTTGTTTCGAAGAAAATAGTTTTTATTTTTATTCTGAGATGTATCCCACCTACTGGAAACTCTTCGTTATTAGATACCTCCCAACAACGTTCACGCGCGATGCTTGTAAAGAATATGTTGAAAAGCAAAACTTGCACGAATATCCTGAGGACTTGATATGAAAAAAGTAGTTGTGTTTATCTTGCTTGTAACTTTCTGTTTATTTGCATCTTTATTTTTTTTTCTTTTTCAGTGCTCGGATGTCGCGAATTCGTACCCTTGGGTGCAAATGGACTTATGCAACCGTTAAGGACAGATTGAATCTTTCCTGGAGCAAGAGGCAAAAGAAAAGGAATACGTCACGAGCAGCCATTTTCTTTTCATGTAGCACAAACACACAGTCACGGTCACAGACACGGTCACAGAGTTTGCTTTTATGTAAGAAATTGTTGTAAAGTGAAGTAAAAAAGGAGACTGGAAATGGATTTCTGTTTTCTGTAGTATACCACAAAATAAAACATCACCTCCAGCGAAACACATAAAATCTGAGTTATAGAGAAAACATCTTTAAAATAGAGGTTTCATAACTTTATGTTTATTCTTTTTTTTTCTCTTTCCCATTCTCCAAATATTTATTTTCATAGACAGCATAAAACGTTCTTTCATTGAAAAGAGATATAAAATAGTTTCTTTAAAATGAATCTGTTTTATACTTTTTTTAGAAGCTATTATGAAGAAGGATGTAAACTGAGAGAAAGTATAAGAGATTAGAAGGAAAAATTATACAGGGTAATCAAAATGAAACCGATCTATTCAGGGATATCGGAAAAGTGAATTTATGTTAAAAGTTAATGCGATAGTTTGAGAGGTACACAAATGAAAGCCGTATGAGATCTGCCGTTACTTTTCTTGTAGTCCACCTCATTACATGAGCAGTTTATTTAATAATATAGCTGGTAGTGGAGCAAAGTGGGAATAGTATGAAAAATATATCGCATCTAGTAGTAATAGTAATAGAAATAGTGACACACGAGTAATCATGAACTTCTCTATTTCTGGTTCGAGAATAGGTACTTCCCACTACCACTGGGATATTTTTAAATTCACTTGTTAGGGGATTCTAAGATTTTGCTCCACTGTAATACATGAAATAAAAGTCTTCTTCCAAAAGGGAACTGCATGATTTATTAATCGTAAAGAATCATTTTATGTCTTTAAACTGGAACTTGTAGTGTGCACGGCATTTATGTCATTTGTAACAATTCCTGTGACTACAGCTAGTGTGGTGTTGCTACACAACTTTAAACCCTTAAATATACAATAAATAGAACACGCTAAACCATCTACCCAACACACACATTAACTATTACGAATTCAGCAATAACCCATACCACATATAAACCTACAGGTTCGAATGCTTTTAGAGACTAATACAGGATGGAATAGGGAACCCGCACATATGAAATAAATCAAAAGTTAATTTTTGATTTTAAATATAAAAAATGTATTTATTAGTATCTACAATTTAAATAGTTAGAATAAGTCGTACAATTTATGTTATGTTATTATAGGTGAATTTCCAACAACATTGCTCAAATATAATATATTCATATACGTATATACAATATAGTAGATAATAACAATAAATAGTAAAAATTATTAATGTTCCTACATCTCATTATAATATAGGTTTAATGTTCACTAGCTCTAGTTCATTCCTCTTGTATATGTCACAACTGCTGGCAAAGTGGGGCTTTTTTTAAAAATTTAGTTCATGGAAAAAAATTATGCCGCTTAGCAAGAGAAGCCGGTCACTATGAAGATAGATGTGCAGATTCTTTGTGAATCGACGCGGGAATGTGGGGGCTTTCTACTAACTTCTGTGTATCATCTTTCGGAGGCAAACATCTTCAGTTAGTAGCTGTCCACAGTTCCCTCACCACAGTGAAATTTAATATCTCCGAACGATGAACAACAGTCAGTGCCTCGTTCTGCCTTCCCGGTTTTGGTTTTGCAGTGTATTTTTTCTTTTTTCAGTTAGCTGTGGAGAATACCTCTCTCATTGTATCTCTTTTCTGTAATAACAGATGGGCTGAAAAGTTCATAGGCTGTCACATAGATGGCGCTACTAGTATTAAATCCATATGATTACATAATCATATGATTTATTCACGTGTCTTCTGAAGGTTAGGGCTAACTAAAAATCATATGGATTTAATACTAGTAGCGCCATCTATGTGTCAGCCTACGAACATTTCAGTCCACTTGTTACCTTTTGATGTCTCCAACATCCATTTTTGTCTTTCCAGACCACACGCCCCTTCACTCATTATTCCTAAATTTTCTATTAAAATCCACCCATGAGCTTATAGACCTTTTCGGTGATTGCCGACACTTAATCTGGATTAAGAGGCGTCAGGTCCTTCTTGTACAGTTTTTCCAAAACACGTGTTTATCAACATATTTGCCGCCAAAGGAATCTGTTTACGTTCGGCAATGACATCCCATCAATAAATACTCGAACACAAATAACTAAGTTTTAGCTGTCTTGATAAACTGTCGCTTTTGATCATGCTCCACCAATTAAAACACCGCACAGGGATATCACTTTCAGTCGTGGCAAGAGACCTGTTTCCTCCGGACACTGGTCAACCCTTTGAACAGATCGGATTCTCATCCGGTAAGATCTAACGATCATTAAATACACCCTTCAAACGGCCACACATAAAATATACTACCATTGGATGAAGAAGGTATTCCGATTGCATGAAAGACGAAAACGAAGAACAGGATCCAACTATAGTTTGATGCAAAAATAAGAATTTAAATATTAAATAAATTTTTATTCACTATTTTTTATTTAATTATTGGCTTTAAAAAATGAGATTCTTTGTCAATAATTTTCTACCCTAGATGTAGAGCACAGATAATGAACTAATAAGATAATAACAGATAATAACCCTAGATGTAGACACAATTTTTTTATCTTTATGATATTTACTGGCAAAAACGTTTCGTTTCGAAAATTAAGCTCATCAAAGTAAAGATATTTGCTATATTATACCAACGGTCTTCAAACTACGGCCCGCGGGCCAAATCTGGCCCGCCAGTGTCATCAATCCGCCCGCGACAGCGATTAGCTTATTGTTGGTGTAATAAGTTGGATAAAAACCCACAGAATGATAATAACTTTGTTTTATTTACTTGCTAGGTAAAGCTTAATGACAATCATAATACTCAGAAAATTTAACTTAAGCATAACAACTAACTAGAAATTATAGATAATGGCAGAAAAATTAAAACGGTTTTGGCCCTTGGCACTTAGTGGAGTAAACAGTATGGCCCTAAGGCTGGAAAGTTTGGAGAAAGTTCGTTTTGGAGTTGACATTAAAAGCCACAAATTTGTTCGGATCAATACATATTTGTCAGAAAACCTTTTTTAAGCACGGATATTAAAAAATTAGGTAAATTTGTAGCATAGGGGCCGGTAGGATTTGAAGTCGAAGTTATTTTCACCAAAGTCCGCCAAATAATGAGTTGCGTTTGAAATGAATTGCAAAAAGTGGTGACTATAAGAAAACCGGGTAAGCACATTTGATTACTTATTGGTCAGTTGGTGCTATAAAAAAGTCACCAAATCCCAACGGCCCCTATTTTGCGATTTGGCCAAAAACAGGATAAATACCTACCATTCAGATATTTATTTTCTGTTTTATCAATAAAAAAAAAAGAATATTTAATTATATATGAATACAAGAATATCAAAAATAATTCAATGACCAAAAATAATTCAATGACCTGAATGGCCGAGTGTCTAGCGCTCTACGCTCGATCCATGGATGTTTGTAGTGGTTCGGAATCCACTTTAAGCCGTAGGTCCCGGTCTCCTATGACTGTAAGAGCGTTACGGAGCAGAAGTCGGACTTCTACCTACGGGTGCTCCCTCAGAATAGAAGCTGCACCCCTCTTCCCTCCTTCCATGAGGGATACGACAACTA
>BPLQ01008539.1:0-12933 GCA_021605075.1 Caerostris darwini
ATTTGAAAATTACATTAAACCGAATGTTTAGATTTTATAATATTAATGTCGTTTGCATTTTATTATGTTTATGGAACTCAAATAAATTGAAATACAGGCAATAATAAATTAAAAAATTCTGGCTTTAAACATTATAGCTATACATTTATATTTATAATATTTTTTGGATAGATAATCAGCCTGGCCTTTTTAAGAAATAAAAAAAAGTAGGCTTACGTTTTCATGATGGATTAGATAAACATCTAAATCTTGTTTTCTAGAATTTATTAAATTAATTTTGAAAATTACATTAAACATAATGTTTTGACTTTATGATAATAATATAATTTGCACTTATTATATTTGTGGATCTCAAATAAATTAAAAAGACAACCAATAATAAATTTAAAAATTTTTGACTTTAATAATGATAACTATGCATTTGTATTTAATTTATAATAATATTTTTTGTTAGAAAATTAGCCTGGTTTTTTAAGAAAAAAAACTTAAATTTTCATGATGGATTAATTATTAAATAAAATATATTTAAAATTATAAATCTTGTTTTCTAGAATTTATTAAATTAATTTTGCAAATTACGTTAAACCTAATGTTTTGATTTTTTAATATTAATATTATTTGTGAAATTGAAAAGAACAACAATAATAGATTAAAATTTTTGTTTTTAATAATTATAGCTATACATTTATATTTATAATATTTTTTGTTAGAAAATCAGCCTGGCATATTTTTAGGAAATAAAAAAGAGGAATAAATGTAGGCTTAAATTTTCATCATGTATTAATTATTAAATAAGGTACATTTGAAATTCTAAATCTTGCTTTCTCGAATTTATTAAATTAATTTTGAATTTTACATTAAACAGAATGTTTCGCTTTTATAATATAAACTTGCCTTTATATATACGTTTTATGATAATGAAATAAAAAATTTTGGCCTTAATAAGTATAGGTATACATTTATATTTATAATTTTTTTTTTTGTTAAGAAATCTGCCCGTTTTTTTTTAAGAAATAAAAAAGGGATAAAAAATGTAGGCTTAAATTTTCATGATGGATTAATTTGGGCGAAACATAATCTGGTTAAAAACGAAGCACTTAAGTATTTTCGTACTTCTTTAGTGCATAAAAAGCTGAACATGGTAACCAAAAACACCTCAGGGATCTTGAATATTTTCTTAAGAGTCTATGAAATTAATCTAACGCTAAATACTTTAAGTAAAATTTCTTTAAAAGATGTGGCAACTTTTTAAAAAACACTTTCTGCCGTCCCAGAATATTGCCTTTGTCGTCATTTTTATATGAAAAAATAAAGCGCAAAACACTTAGTAGTACGGCATCACATTTTAAGCATGTCACGCCGACAGTTAAATGACGTCAGTTTTTTTAATTAAGCGTATTAAAGTGCCGTGATTTTTTTACAGCTTAAAAAATGGTCTCCAGGTGTCAAGGGAATGCAAAGTTAAAAGCCTGGTGATTAATGAAGAAAATTCTGGGAATTATGAACCATCTGGTCTAATGGCGGAACGAGGCATTATTCATGGCGATCCTCAGTAAATTTTTGTATAAATATTTAAGTGGGCTAATTTCATAATTTTGAAGAATTAATAACCATTCCTTAAAAAGAAAAATTCACATTTTCATGAATTATCCAAATTAATTTAAAGTAAACGATTTCTTTCAGAATGTAGTAATACATATATTATATATATTATATACGAATTTGTATAAATGTCTATATATGCAAACTGAAATATAAATAAAATCTCATCTTTCCCTTAATTAATTTAAATACATATTTGTATTTCATTAAAAATAATATGCTGTCAAAATTCACGAAAACACGCTTTTTCTCGAAAAATACATTATATATATGCAAATTCAAATGCATGTAAAATATCATCATTTCCTTAATTTAAATACATATTTGTGTTTCATTAAAACGATATAGTAAAAATTCAAGAAAACACTTATATATACATATTTCATAAAGTAATTTCATCTTTCTCTCCCTCTCTCTCTCTCTCTCTCTCTCTCTATATATATATATATATATAATTGTAATTTACAGAAAAAACGCGTTTCTTGAAGTTAGACGTTACATTATTTTTAATGAAATATAAATATGTATTTATTTAAATTAGTCAAGAAAAATATGAAATTTTATTTATATTTGAATTTGCATTAACTACATTATGAAAAATATAAATGGTATTTCTATATTAAAAATATGCTTTGTAGTCTCGTGGATTTGACAAGCTAATTTCTAATAAGTTTGTATTGATTAGGTTTGTTTTCATAGATTCAGTTTTGTATAAATAGTAATTTCATATTAATTGTAATAAAAAAGTTAGGTTTTAGTTTGCATTTAAATACTAAAACATATTCCTTTGTACATTCTTCATGAGTTTTGTCCCACTATGTTAATGAGAGCTAATTTATTTTGTGTACAAAGCAAATTTCACAACTTGCACATAGAGGAAACGATCCCTTTCAAAATTTATTAAAATAAGAATAGTCTCTCTCACTCTGAATATATATATTATTTTTCAAAAAAAGAATATGTGGTCTTGTGAATTTAAGCAATCTATTTTTAAGTATTACAACTTAGCAATTACGTTAATTAAGGGAAAATCGAAAATTTATTTATATTTGCATTCGTATTCATTATGAAATAATGGCTTAATTACTTTTTTAATAAAAGAACGAATCGTATTTCCTTGTAAAGTTTTAATGTTGTAACACTATTTAATGTTGCTTTATTTGTACACCGAGCGAATTTTATTTTATTATAAAATTTTATTACATTAAAAATATTTTTTTTTCTAATGCCTTACCTTTGTAATTGAATATTTTGTATAATTAGAAAATATTACATTTTTAAGAAGTATATTAAAAAAAAGGGTAATAAAATATCTGTAAAAATTAATAAATAGGGCGAAACAACATTTATTATTTTAAATAATAAAAATATTTACAAATATTAGAAAAAACCCAAAAGACAATGAAAGAAATTATAGTACTGAGATTCATTTCTGTGTTTAGAAATTATAACATGTTTTATTGAAAAATACAGTTATTAGTACTTGTGTAAGTATTTAAATACACACAATCATAATAAATGATAAATATCGTAAGAAACCAGGTAAACTGATGTACATGTTCCCATAAAAAAAATGACATTCAACAGCTTTTTTTAAAAATGCACGCCATATTTACAATTTGTGTATGTTACAGTTGCATACAGTTATCGATCTTACTAGAAAAATAATTAAAAAGATTATTTTTATTTAATTTATTAGAAAATAATTTTGTTCATGAAATGTTTTAATTTTTTGGGGTTTTCTTACTATATGTTTTTAGACAAATATATATACAGTTAGTGCATTTACATAAAATATATAAATATTTACATATTAATTTTTTTTTCGTTTGTAATTTACTATATGTTTTTTTTTTTATAAATAAATAAATTGAAAATTTTAAAAGGTTTTAAAATTTTTTTAAAGGAATTTATTTATAAATTAGCTAAAATAGAAAAATAAACTATTTGATATCTCAGATTGTTGATAATATTAAAATGTTTAAAGGTGATTGATAATGATAAAAAATAACATTGATTATAATATATAATAAATTTACAAATTATTTTTATATTTTACCAATTTAGAAAACATGAGATATACATCTGTCTTAGTGGAAGATGTCTATAGTAGAATAACATATACATCAGTGCTTGTTTTGTCATAATAGAAGTGTTTTTTCTATTTTTTTTACTCATTTTTCATATAAAATTATCTTTTAAAGGAAATTTTACCATTTTGTCTTTAAAAAAAATGTTTTTGATTATCTTGAATTAGATAATTCTGCGAATTTTTAACAATAGATAATTAACAGTGATTTTTATTTAAAAAGGAGTTTAAATATTAAGACTCTCTTAGTAGAAATATTTTTAATATGTTATCAAGTAATAATAAACTCAAATAAAAAAAAAGAAATAATTTCGAAAAATTAATTGAAAAGAATGTCAGAACTAATTTTGAAAATTCCGCTATTGCCCATTATCGCATTTTTTTGAAATTCCACAGTTTAACTTATTTCTTAAAAACGCAAAAAATAAAATAAAATGAACATTACTTCAGAGAAACGATAAAATTAAGAGCCTCATAATTACTTCTTCATCTCGGAGAATGAAAAGAAGATTTAACTTTCCATCTCGAAAGGCACTGGAAAATTACTTTTGAGAATTATAACTCGTAAAGTTTCGTTTCTCAAGTAATTTCTCCCAAAATTACTCCAAACCTTGGAGGAAAAAAAATAACACTATTGCAGAAGCAGTAGCAGCATCTTATTAAAGGAGTGGAAATTTACGGCTGGCAAAATCCAGGCATATTTTCTCTCTTGCATTTCAAAAACTACTTTGAAAGTCAGAATCCTCCTCGTAAACTCTAGAGACGCCGTAAAAATATCAATTTTCACCGCAACTAATGTTTCCGGTTCGACTAATGCCGAAATCATTTTACAAAGTTTATTTCTGCCATTCTCTGAGTCCAACTCTTTGACCGATAGATGGCGCTCCCTGCACCGGCATGATGGCTACCGGAATCGGAGGAAGAGTGAATTCCAACATCCGAATCCCCCCTTCCCGCGTCTTCCATGAGCCAAAGATGAATTCCATTCTAAGCATAAATTCCTTTTTCCAATCAGCAACCTAAGCAATGCAAGAAATAAGCACGCATCCTCTATGTTTAGCAGTTTCTGATTTTTAGCGATGTCAAATCCCTGAATAGCTGTCCTGCTCCGTTACAGAATGACGGACTCAAAGTGTTTTCGATCAATTCTTTGGCGTAAAAATCTGATTTTAATTGTTTTAAGCGTTAATTTGTCCGTTATGAGATGCAATCCAGATGCTAAAAGACTTTATGATGACCTGATGAGCAGTTATAATAGACTGATACGACCAGTCGCCAACAACAGCGACACCCTAACTGTCAAACTGGGACTCAAACTTTCACAACTGATTGATGTGGTAAGTTTTTGTTTACTTTTCTTTTTCTTCTTTAAACTAAGTATTTATCTGATTTATTAGCCTTTTACTCCGTAAGTATCTAATTTAATATCGAAATTATGGAGTTAAAGTGTTTAAAACTGATTTCTTTTATCTTTCATTAATATTTAATAATATTAAAAGTCGAAATTGTAAATTTATACTTATTATATTAATTACAACTATAAACAATTTTGTAGTTGTTGAAATGGCTTAAAATAATTTTTAATATTGTTTTGAATATGCTAATGAATAATTTGATAAATCAAAATTTAATTTTTGTTTATATTTCAGAAACATTTATCTTTATAATTTTTTTTAAAGAAGGTGTAAATTCTTAATTTATTTTCTAAGCCATTCTCAACATAAAATTTCTTCTCCTTAAAATATATAAAACAATTAGTAATTAAATCATATAATGATTTAATGAATGAATAATAATTTAATAATGATTTAATAAAGAAATCATGTAATCATATAACTTCTTACTTCCAAATGATGTATTTTATTTATTAAATAGAATAATTAAGCAATTACTTTGACTAATATCAAAATATTTATGAACTTACATTTTGAAATAGTATTTAAAGAAGATAGAAAAACAATTAGTATAAAACATAATTTCTGTTATTTTAATTGATTAAGAACTGAAATCTAAATATACACTCTTAAATTTATTATCAAAGAGATAAAATTTATTTATATCTGCATTCGTATTCATTATGAAATAATGGCTTAATTACTTTTTTAATAAAAGAACGAATCGTATTTCCTTGTAAATTTTTAATGTTGTAACACTATTTAATGAATGTTGCTTTATTTGCTTTAAAAATAATTTTTTTTTTTTTTTGCTTTTTTTATTTGCTTTAAGAATAAAAAAATAAGAAATAAAAAATATTTTTATTTTTAATACAATTAATTTTTTTTACTAAAAAATGACTAGTAAATCTGAGAATATTTTATATCAGAATATAAATAATTATATTTGAATGGAAACTCTATCATTTCACTACTACTTTTCTTTTTAAAATGGATTGATTTTTGAAAACAACTTGTATCTAAACAAGCTCATTTTCTTCATGTAGAATTTTATTGATGTTAAACATATCATCAATAAACACTCCGATTTCGTTCATATGGAACTTTATTTTTTATTTAGAAAATGTATTGTTTATTTATTTAAAAAAAATTATGAATTACAAATATTTTAAATGCATTATCTCCTGTTTTTATTCACTAACTTTAAAATGATAGGTCCCTTTTAAAATTTTATTCAGAAACATTTATGAAATATTATATACGCGAATATATTTTTTTAAAAATGATGCATTGATTCGATTTTAAAACATTTTTGATATCAAATGTTCTAGAAACATTTTCATAAAATTAAAATACTCTTGAAAGTTTTAAAAAAGGGTCTCACATAAAAATTAAGGTTGACGATTACTCTGTTGTAATAACTTTAAAAGGATATTTTTTGTTTCCTTTTTAATTCCTTTAAAGAAGCATCAAAAGTTATTTTGCTTTCACATCGAAATTATTTATTTACTAAAAATTTGGTCTCAGTTTAAATTTGAACAGTATAGAATAACCAATATAATTGCAAGTTCTACAGAAAAATTTACTGTAAACTTACTATAATTACTTACTACATTTACTTACATTTCATAGGTAAAACTTTTTAGAGGAATTTTACTTTAATCATTTATGTAAAACTCATTTATGTTAAATTATCATTTATGTTAAATTTAAGAATTCTTTTATACTAAATCAGTATAACAGCATTCCTAGGTTAGCTAGAAAGCTAGATTAAATCAACAGTCTTAGGTTTTCCTAGTATTTATAATAGGGAAACTTAGGACTTAAAGACTAAACTTACAAAATAGTTTGTAATTAAAATTAATGCTAAAAATGTTGAAAGAATTATAAAGGAATGCAATAAATGACTCTGTGCAAAAGAAATTTTGAAGAAAATTACGCTTGAAAATTTAAAATGTTTGAAAGCACAAAATGCATTTGGATTTGATTTAGAAGAAAATTACTATGCAGCAATAGTTGAAAAAAGAAAATTTTAGATGGAAAATCAGTTAAAATCAAATAGGTTAAAAGATGATTTGCTTTATTTGAAATTGGGAATTTTAATAATAGGGAAAATAATATAAAATATTTGTAGAAGTATATTTAGCATTTTAGAAAATTTGAAAAGCTGTATTCAGAAATTTGGATTACATTCTGTATTAAATTCTCCTCTGCCGAATTTACTTATTCATACAGCCTTACATGTTCGATTGTAAATTCATTGTTAAGATGACAACATTCTTCAATAATTTATTTCCTTATTGAACACATGGTGAATAAATTGAGAAAATAAAAGGAACAAATGAATGACAATTGAATTTAATATTCTAGAAAAATAATTTCAAAGCAGCTTTGTCAAAATAAAGAAATAAAATAGGGTTTAACACAATAACATTTATGAAATTATATTTAATTGTATGAAAAATAGTTTTAGACGAAGTATTTTAAATTAAGTATTAAGCGTTCAATTATTTTTATATTTATGACAGGTTAACTTGAATAAGTATTTATCCTTGTTCACATACGTTTATCATAAGCTTTAAAACTTTTGCATAACATAGATAATGTATGATAATATGTGAACATAGCATAACTTATTAGAAGCTAAATAAAATTATCTATGAAAAACGGGTGAATTGGCGCAGTTCATGTATATATATTTTAAGTGTCCAAAGCTTTAAAATACTTGCTAATAATATTTTTTCTCTCAAATTTAAAAACTATATTTGCATTTAAAATATATGATACATATATATATATTTTTTTTCTTTTCTGCTTTTTTAACTTATAACAAAAGATTGAACAACTTTTATTAACCGAAGTGAATTAAAGCATTGTGTAATAATAGACCTTACAAAATTTATAAAGAAGCTTTAATATTATTGTTTCTCTTTATCATTTTGTTTCTTGCCCTTGGATGTTACTGATAATTTTCCTAGGATATGACTGGAAAATAATATGTCATAAAAATTTCGAAAGAATATAAATTACATAAAAATCAGCAACATACAATTACCGTTAGGATGATAATTCGGAATAATTGCGATTTCATTTGAGAAACATATTTAAAATATTTAATAACTAACTTACTGGTATTACAGCCCAAGATAAGCCAAGGCCGTCTGCCTACTGGTAGATTTTGAGACAAGGTAGGTTGTTGGCCCTAGGACTAACCCTTTAGAGTCATATTAGGTCGAAAACTACGATTAAAAGAGCATTCCAAACCACTGGAAGCATCCTTAGCACCACCAAGACTCGAACTCGAAACCTGAAACACCGACGCCAAAGTACTAGTCACTCGGTCATCAAGCCCCTAAAATACTTTTTTAAACACTTTTACTTATTATGAAACAGAATAGGAATTCAGTTCAGACAGAAATTTAACTATTTATTAGCTATATAACGTTACTTATTTTTCCTCTTGTTTTCATCAAGGAAAAATCTTAATTTTGCATTTGATTATTGATACAATGGCAGATCAAATATATTTTTTTTCTTTTTAATTAATGTCAAATTAACAAGATATGTTTACCACTTAATTTTCCAATGTTACATAAACAAATTAAAAATAATTATTTTACTAAAATAAATTAACATTTGCTCATGTTGTATTATTTCACTTGAGTTATAAAAATTATTTCATAATATAACTAGTTACTAAATATTTACAATTTTATGAAAATGAATTTAATTTAAATACCATATTATACTGGTTCCCGGAAAAAAAATATTTTTAAAAGCTAAAACGTTTTATTTCGTAGTTGTTTTAGTTGTTTTTTTTATAAGAAACAACACTGACAATACAGTGCAATTATTTTGTCACTAAATGGAGGATTAAAAGTACTGGTTAAATTTTATAGAATCAAGTTTGTTTTATTAAAAAGTAAAAGATTTAGCTTGCTTTGATTTATTTAAAAATGCATTAAAACAAAATTCTTGGAATTGGAAATACAAACCAACATAGATACCAGAAAAAGTTAATGTATATTTCTCTATGCATGCATTAATTTTTAAGAAGATAATTAGGAAAATTGCAGACACATAACTTTGTTGGCATACTTGCATGCTTTTTCTTACAGAGAGTTTTCTGACAAATATGAAAATGGGAACAGTAAACTTTGTTCTCATATTAAAGAATGCAAATAAATAGTAACAAAATATGTCAGAGAAATTTTATTAAGCATAATAAACAAAATTCTCGAGTATAAAGCAAATCATAATTTTCAAACCGACAATGACTATTTTGAAAGCACACTGAAAAAAATAAGAAAAATAGAGAATGAAATTGTGTAACAAAACTTTTATATTCAGAAATAAATTGCGAATATTTTTTGCAATGAAGTATGCCATAAAACCACATTTTTTTGCAGTGGCAAACATGCGAGATAAAACTAACAAAAATCTTTATCACGCAAATGTTGATGTTGTGTCATATCATTTATTTATAAGTTAGTAGAAAAATAAGAGTGACACTTAAATATTTTAGTGTATTTTTAATAGTATTATGCAAATATAGTCAATTTAAGTTATTTGAAAGAAAACAATGTTATTTATATTAGCTAAAAGTTATCATTTTTTTTTTAAATGATAACTTTTATTAATAAAAGAATATAGAAATTTGCATAACTAATATAATAATAAACTAATATAGGAATTTGCAAAACTAATTTCTTGCAAGTTTGTTTCTTTAATAAAAATAAAATTGCAATAGTATCTTATATTTATAAAGTTATAAAATGTTTCTTATGTTTATAAAAAAATTCTCCTATAGCACAACTAAAATTAAATAAATTTATCTATGAATATAATTGCAAAAATATTTATTAGTACATTAAAATTAACTATCGTTAGTTTTAATATAATGATTCTTTCGTAACTTAAATAATATATATATATATATATATATATATATATATATATATGAGTGTAATCTATGTAATCTGTATATGCATATGGTATTTAAAAATTTTGTATTGTAAATTTATATATTATTAATTTAAGCATAAAAGAAAATGTATATGACGTGATAAATTAATGTTTATTTTTAAATAATTTAAAAATACAACAAACGCATAATTTACTTTTTAATAAATACATTTATTCATTTTAATAGTTGAACAACAGCTACTTTGATAATTTTCGACTTCGTTGTTATTTCAACACAGAGACTAAAAAAAATATGCATTTTTTTCCATAGTTTTCCACAAATAATTAGATGTAAGCGATATAAATATGTTGGTTTAGTTGAATATCTGATATAATATCTGAAATATTATAATTTGCTAATTTCGAAATTTTATTGGAATAACATTATTAATAATTTCAGAAAAAATAAATTGAATTTAAAAATTTTATTGATAAATTATTGAGGTCATATATTTATCTGTGACCAAAATTCATCTTTTTAATTTCTTTTCATTATTAAAATAATAAATTGCAAATTTATTATTTTAATAATGAAACAATTTCAGAAACAAGTTGCAACCTTACCCCATCTACTTACTATTTTCTTTAGTATCCAAGAATTATACTTTGTTAAAAACAATGAGTATATTGTGCATTCGGTATGAAATAATTATACAATAAACTTCCTTTTCAGTACATGGAAAATTAAAAACAATACAAAGAATACATACAAATTTATTCTGTGGCGTAAATAACAACACTTTTAAAGATGATAAAGCATAGAATTCATAAAACAAGATATTAAAAACAAAAACATATGTGACGTCCTATGTCGTAGGCATGCAAGAAAACAAAATGGAATCAGTATGAAACGCTGATGCCAAGAAGACATAGTATGAATACTGCTTCAATACAATAATAGCTTCAAAATGCTAGAGATACTAGAGGTTCGACAAAATATTCTAAATTAACTATATTGTTTTGAGTTGTATGCTCATAGGTTTATGACTTGTGTTTCGTCAAAAGTAACTCTCGGAATAGACTGTGGCATTTGGAATGATCCTTCATTTGTATACATGTAAGTGTGGTGATAACTTTATTAAGTGTGGTCATCGGTGTAAAATATTATGATCTTATTAACTTATGATCATATTAATATCAGATACTTACATCATACACTTACAACACTTAATAAAGTTATCATCACACTTACATGTATACAAACACAGGATCACTCCAAATGCTGTAGTCTATTCCGAAAGATACTTTTGACGAAACACAAGTCATAAGCTTATGAGCATATAATTCTGCACAGTGTAATTAATTTAGAATATTTTATCTAACCTATGACGTCTCTTACCATTTTGAAACTATTATTGTATTAAAGTAGCATTCATACTATGTCTTCTTGTCATCACACGTTTTATAATGATCCTCATTTCGTTTTCTTCCAAGCCCTACAAGTCGTCACACATGTTTTGTTAATTCTATGTCATCCTTCATTCTGTATCTTTAAAAATGCAATTATCTATGCCGCAGAATAAATTTGCATTAATTCTTTGCATTCTTTTCAATCTTACGTTTGCTGAAAAGGAAGTTTATAGTATAGTTATTTCAAACCGGACGCACAATATCCGCAATGTATTGAACAATGCATATTTCTTGGATACTAAAGAATTAAGAAAAAGCTGAGTTTTGAAGTAGACTGCTGTCTCTGCCAATGACTGTATTGTTCAGTATATCATTAATAATGAATCATTGACTACTTGGTGATGTAAGGTGACCTAATGCCAACGATTTAGAAATAAGTTATAAATGCCTTGTTTTAGACTGAATGCAGCAACAGGCCTCATCGCAATCAGTTAGTGGCAAATTTTCATTTCAACAAGGTAATCTTTGAAATGCTTCGATAATATAGCTTAGCATAATCCAAGTCATGAACCCAATCAAATATGTATTCTAGAGAGAAATTTGATGGTAATGATAACTGATCTCATTACCATAACTGATATTACTACCATAACTGATATCATTACCATAAATAATTTAAAAAAAATAAATATTTCTTCTACAAGAGTCGAAGAGAATATCATAGATAACTTCATTGAAACAATACCTCCGGGATGTCTGAGACAGTTTTCAGTCTGTTGTAAGAAATCTGCTTGAAACTCATTTTTCTGTAAGTTCTTTTCAGAATTATAATATACTTATTAGCTTTGTGCAATGCATTTGAAAATTACGTAAAACTTTAAAAAAAACTATAATTAAAATCATGTTTAAATTTAAAAATATTAAAAAAAAAAAAAAACAGAATGTCATTAATATGCCTCAAATAGCTACTTTAAAAAACAAAATTCAGTAGAATAAAAATAAATAATCAGATTAAAGCGTACATTCATCAATAAATTGCTTTAATATTTTTTAATTTGGCTTATATTCAATAAGTATTATTTTTAATATTCGATACTGGCATACCTGAACATAATTGCACAAAAAATTAAATGAGCAAAATACCTAAACTTGATAAATTATTATCGTTCAATAACTTACACAAATACCTTAATTGCAACTAAATTTGACGTAAATGAAGAACTCCTGAAATATATACCTAATTTTTAACCTTCGCTGCATGCAGCAAGAAGAAAAACTAGGACTACGAATCTTGAAAGAATAAAAACCAACGACTTATATGAGTTCCTAATTGGAATTAAAATGGTCGAGTCGACAGTGATCCTCAAATAAGCAAGATTCCTAAGTTTAATAAATTATTAACGTTTAATAAATTCCAAAAATTCCTTAGTTGCAACTCATTTTGCTTAAATGAAGAAATCTAAAATATACACATAAATTATAGAACTCGTCGCAGACAGTAAGAAAAAACCAGGACCAGGAAACCTTAAAGAA
>BPLQ01008540.1:0-49594 GCA_021605075.1 Caerostris darwini
AATTATATAGAAGAGATTGCGGAATCGATTCACTTTATCTTGAAAGAGATTTCTTTATAATACTGCCATGTTCCAACTTCTTTATCCCGGAGTGTAATAGGATGATTGAAGTGATTAAACATTTACGATCGAATAAGAACTTGCGTGCTTTACTTTTACAACATAACTTATTTCTGCCTTTGTCTTACCAGTTCCATATTTAGAATAGAAATATTCTACATCTTACCAATATTGAATTCATAATTAATTCAATGCATCATAACATTCCACCAGAGTACTTTTAATATACAATTATGGATAAATAGCCGAAGGATGGAACATAACTTGCATAGTTATTAAACTTGCAATGGCCCAGAAATCAGATCAAAAATATCATTATACAGAAAATGATATCTGCCATAAATATGCGGATTCCTAGCTTCTATTTGGGGTCCTTTAAATATTAAAATTGATCGAAATCATTAATTCCAAAAGATTACATCAAATTAGTTGAAAAACTTAACTCATCATTAGTCAAAAAACTTAATTATTAAATAAGTCATGAGGAAATACATAAAATTGTATTAAAATTTTTATAGCTATTGAATATAGGAAAGATTATTTTTCTTCTTTTTTGAGGTCATTTGTGATAAATTGAATACAAATTAATAGCTTAGGTAAATATCATTCTGGGCTTAATAAAAACACGACCGCATTGTTCTGAAAATTATGTAATCTGATTCAACTTATTGTTTGTAGTGTTTGTTAATTCATACCGCTTTATAAAAAAAAGAGAACGAAATAAAATACCGAATTTTGGGGAGAAATACCGAATTTTGAAAATGGGCAAATTTAAAATCAAATACCGAATTTTGTATCTTTCCATAGCGCAGATTTACATTTGTAATCTTGTGTTGAATCACTAAGAATTTGAAAATAAAAATTGAATTGCATACAAAGATAACTATGAAAGATACCAAGTTAATTATAAAAATCAAATTTTAACGAAGTTAATATAACACATAATTGCATTTGTTATGTTGGGTGAAAATAAAATTAAAATAAGGAAGGATGTAATAATAAAATAAAATACACACAAAGTTAACTATGAATGTCTGATTAACATTTTGTAAGTATCCTCAGACAACAATCACATAGAGGAACAAAATGCATTTCTGAAAATCAAGTACTATTTTGCCACGAGATTAAAATAAAGAAAAAGTACTAACAAGGATTCGATTGTAATAATTTTAATGAGATAGACATAGGATTTTGCTAGAGTACTCAAAGTATATAATTCGTTATCCTTAGAAATAATCTCTGATTACTACCACATGTACATGAGAGGCAATTAATTGTTCTCCGAAATGAAATAAAAAAGAGATGAGAATTATTTTAAATTAAAAAGTGTTCCTCTACGAATGCAAGAAGTTCAAATAGTCATATTTATGAACTTAGGAATTTGAAGATAAAACATAAAAAAAAAAACAATTTGTTTTAATAAAATTGATTTAAAGAATTCATTAAAGAATGTAAAACACGTTGAATTATGAATAACTCCAACTACCGTAATTGATATCCACCATCCTTAAAATAAATTTTATTGTGTTAAGTAACATTTAACGAGATGACGAAACGTAAAAGAGGAGCAGATCTTACCAATGGTGAATCGAAAAAAGAAAACAGAAATAATACCGAAGAAATGAAACGGATGAGCAACTAGAAGCACGTTCAGTTTCACATCAGAAGAGATGAACAGACTGTCAAAAACTTAACAGAGGATCAGTAAAGAAAACTTTACTTATCATTTAAAATGAAGAAGCCAGGATCAATTCATACATCTTTGTCGATTATATATTTAACTATCATCCAGCAGAAAATCACTGAGTTTTTTTAATAAAACCGGAAATGTTTGAATATTTGAAAATATGGAAAAATACAGGGAATTTCAAAAAATGGGAAAATTATAAAAATATAAATGGAAAAATTACAAAAATATAAATTTAGCAGTTACAATACTAAATTAATTTTATATAAAAGCCATTAATTTATTTAAAGACCATTATATGCTTTTATTGTAATTGTTGCTATCTAGTACTGCATCAATGTAAATCTGTATCTAATTGTTTTATGTTTCTTTAATATTTCCGTGTCCTGATTTCATTTTTGCCTGCGTATTAGAAATAAAAAGAAGCTATCATAATTCGCTATATAATAATGAAATACTGCAAAAGAAAATATATAGTTGTCGATGAAATTCCACTGTAATATTTATTGTAAATAAATATTTTGAATTAAACGATTTCATATTTTAACGTGTGTAAATGTTATACGAGGGGAAAAAAGCTCTTAAATTTTTTTGATCTTAAACTTTACTTTCTTGAAAAAATTTTCTTTGATTAAGATTTTGTAGTATAACATTTTTTTAACTTGGCATATTAAATTTTCAAAGCTGTAAATGAAATGCTAGTATAAAAATACTTTTCTTGATTTTTTTTTTCCTTGTACAATATATTTCTCAAAAATGATAACGTATATTATATTATATCCGCTTTTTGTGGTGTTTTATTTTATTTCATACATTGTAAACAAAATATCCCTCCTTGTATCCATTTATCTTTAGTAAGCACATATTTAAATAAAGTATGACGTGAGGAGAAGAAATTTATGCATTTTTTTCAGAATTTTCAAAATAGCTTATATTGAAGTTTTTTAATTAAATGCTGGCAATGAAAAGAAGCCAAGTGGCATTGAAGAGTGAATTCTAGTAGGCACAAAACGGGAAATGTTCCTTTTGTTTTCTGTTTCCGTTGGAATAGGAAAATCTCTCTATTTCATTATTACTCTATATTTGTAGTATGTTGAAATCATAGTCAAATCCAATCTGCTAACAATTAGCAATGAACTACCGAAATGAGATATTTTGTTAGCATCATTTGTTAACATTTTATTGCAATGAGCAGCATTTTTCTGCTCACACTTATCTGTGTAAAGACGCATTCACACAATTGGGTCGAGAAGTGTCGACCCCTCATAAACCTCAGACGCGACACGCTGAGACATTGGTGATTGACTAATCTCGCCACTTACCGCTTTGAGGTGAATGCAGCTGAAATCACAACATAGTAGTGTTAAATCAAATATTAACTTACGTATATATAATGCATAATATATATATGCATATAATTTTTTTTTTATGAATTGTCTTATAAATACAACTAATTGAAAAGCACATAGAGTGGAAAACCTAAAAAATTTCTTTAATATTTCACATTTGCCACAGGGATTCTTCAATGTTTGATGCCTGTAGCATTTTTCCCACGGAAAGAGTTGTGGCATGTCTATCCTAGGAGAGAGGAATGTATATTCTTTGACAAGTAGGTAATAAGAACCTATCACTTAGCTTTGACAGCAGATAAGCAGTGTTGTGGGTAGTTAGACTGTATACAAATAGTATTTTGTACTAATGAGAACAACCTGACACTCAAATCTGATAGCAGATATTCAATGGAATGTATAATTATATCTAATTGTCTTTGCAACCGTCAAAGGCAGAAATAATTACAGATGGAATATGATGTACACCATGAGTTGCTCCATAGGGGGGATCGACCACCAGCTGAGAAAGGGAGGAAAGCTAACCCCTCTCCTCCACATTTTGACGAATTTTCTTAAACAGAGATTTTTGGAGAAGAAAGGAGAGAGTTCTACGATGATTCGACATAAGTGTTTTTCCCTTTTTCTCCGAAGTGACTGAACAGGTCGAAGTTTCCGTCTGTTTCCAGAGTAAACCCCTTGCGGTCACGTTGAGTGACAATTAAGGTCTACGGCAGATTACTTGCTTAAAATTCGTAGACTCGAGAACTCTGGAAATCTCCGTCCTTGGAGTGACAAATGTGAATAACCAGAAAAGAATGGCGCCTACAGCAGAGAACCATTCGAGCAGAATGTGAGCAGAGAACCATTCGAGTGCTATTCAAATCAGAACCAATGTCAAAATTTCTTGAACGATTCGCTTGGATGTGAACGCGACCTTGCCTGTTCCCATGTGCTCCCAAGATATAGTACGAATTGCATAAACCAATAATCATTTTTTAAAAATAATCATCAAATGATTCAAACAATTCTTGAATCCCCTGTAATCTGTCCTGAATACACACGTTATAAGGCTACAAATCAAACGCCTGCTGGTTTGCTATAAACCCTTGCATATTCACAGAGGTCTGAGATAATTTACATAGCTTTGTAATGACCATTGCCTAATATAGGCCACCAATGGATATTAAAGTTTGCACTACGAGATGAATTGAGTTCTCTCCTCTTTATCAAGCCACAGTACTTGAATGTTCCTTAACCTTAATCGAATCAGTCTTCTTGCACTATTATAAAGAAAAATTATCAATGGCAAAGGACTCCAGTTCCTTATTTCTGCCGTTCTACAAATTTGTTTTACTCTCATCATTAGTCAAACTTTAATACCAGTTTACTTTCCCTAAGCGATTCCAGTGCAGCCAAAACCCTCTCTAGTAGTCTCCACGGTTTGTAGCATTCTCCCTCTCAGAAAAAAGACAGGTCACCAAAACAATCTACGGGATGAAGCACAGATGAAAACCTCCAGTGTGTTCCGGAAAGTGCTTCAGAGACAAATCCCCTTGTCCAGACATCTAAAAAACCAAATGCTAAAACTGCTACTGCAGGAGCTGCAATGTCTTTCATTTCTAGGTCCTTGCAGGGACGTCAGTGAAGCCAGAGAGAGAGATTGTATTTTGTAAACTGATTTTAATAATGTATGTTGAAAAATCAAAAACTTATGGTAATAGCTTTGATTTCATTCAATGGCAACATTTTTTTTAACTTATAATATCTCGTTTTTTGTACGTGACACATTTCGCGAAATATTTTTAATTTAAATTTGTTTTAAAGATGAAACTTCTACGAATATTGCTCATATGAATGAAATATGTACTGAAATTGAATAGCAAGCACCTCTTTGATGTACGAGTATTGAGAAAAGATTTGGCGAGACAAACAACCTTAAGTTGCCTATATTCAGATGCCAAGATATATACGAATACTGTTCGGCGGGGCTTGTGGATGAGGGATTATCCAGAAAAGACAGCAGAAAATTCACCCTTATAAATGAAGAGCTATGCAATGATTGTCTTCATATGTGTTCCCATGTAACCCTTCACAGTCTTTCTGTGCAGGTCATGATAGAAATATACGGCGAATCTTAATTATACTTAAATTGTCTGCTTTAAATGTATCATTCTTTTACAAGCATGCATATTTCTCATTAGAGCAATGTATGTTAAACTTCCTTGCCATTGGATTTTAAAAAGCAGAAAGAATAAGAAGGAATCGAAATATCAATAAATCCAAAAAAAAAACCCTTAAAAGCCTTGGTGAAAATTTTTAACCCTTAAATTAATATAAAAGACAGATTCTATCTTTTAGAACAGATCTGTAGATATAGGAACACATTCATGTTTTGGAAATTTTTTGTGGCAAATATGGTAGATTTGGTTGTCTAATTGACAACCTAATCTCAATTGCATAATCCGATGTAAATTATTCACACTAATTTACGTTATGGTTCTACCAACAAACGTTTCTTCAAGTGATTTTTGTTCAACTCAACGTCACAATTCTAGAAAAATTGTGGCTGAAAATAAAACTAATTCCTGATGTTAACTACAGAATAATTATGCATCGTCTGATAAGAACATGCCATTCCATCTCAAAAAAATGCAAATCATGTTTACTTCGAAGGATGAATAACAACATAATCAAATGTTTTCGGACATTTTCGTAAGTTATAAATTCAATTATAGTTAGTTTAATTTCATTATTTATCTAGTATACTCAATGAAACACGTGAAACTTATGGGCGAGAAAGATGATGAAAATGTGCTTTTTATTAAAATTTTGAAGGATGCGTTTATATCAAAGTATATCCATTTTAATGGTAAAAGTTTAATATTTCTTTTGTGAATATACTTCTAAATATTTTCTATTTATAATTAATATTATACATATATACATAATCTCGAATCAGATATAATAATAAATTGTAACATTGCTATCCCTAACAATAGAGTAGATTTCATTGTTTAACAACAATGTTAAAATACAAAACTGAAAGCAATTGTTATGGTGTCTTATTGTTTTAGGTATTCCCTATTGCTACTCATATTTTGTATTTGAGCGAACAGTGATTATTTTGATTGCGATTTGATATATATTGATATTTTCTGCAAAAAAGCGGAGAACTTGTGTAATATTCTAATTTCATCGTCTCTTCTAAAGAGGAAATAAGTTTATTGATTTGTGTTGGATATTTCAAACGGATTGATGATGAATTTTGAGGAAGGAAAGGTGTTGTTGGGGAAAGTGAGTTTCGGTATATTGTCAACGATGTTTTTTATGAGTTGGTATGCGTTGGATATTATGGACATCACTGGTATGATTTTGTTGATTGGATTTATTGGTAAAAAGATGAAGGATTCTGGATATGATTGGAATGACTATGATTGCGACCAAAAAGATCCCTTTGAAATCGAACTACTTGGATACGGATGTATTGTGCTCATTATTTATTTGCACATTTTTATGATTTGCATTCATTGGCAACCAATTTTTACCATTTTAATAACTGGAGTTATAGCAGATGCTGTTAGAGTCCACTTTAATTCGTGGGATGCTGTAAAAGCTAAGCTGGGCTTCTTAAAGAAATAATGATTCAAACAGCATTTAACAATATGAAAATAGTGGAACTATACACTGAAGTGACAAAAGTCATGGGATAGCAATATGCAAATTTTCAGATGGCAGTAGCATCGCATAGAACAGGTATAAATGCGCAGTGCTTTCGCAGAGCTTTCATTTCTGTTCAAGTTATTCATGTGAAGAGGTTTTGACGTGATGATGACCGCACGACGGGAATTAACAGACTTTGAACGCGGAATGTTAGTTGGAGCTAGACGCATGGGTCATGCCATTTCGGAAATCGTTAGGGAATTCAATATTCCCAGATCCACTGTGTCAAGAGTGTGCCGAGAGTATGAAATTTCAGGCATAACATCCGACCATGGACAGCGCAGTGGTCGACTGCCTGCACTTAACGACCGAGACCGGCGACGTCTGCAAAGAGTCGTAAAGTCTAACAGACAAGCAACACTGCGTCAAATAACCGCAGAAATCAATGTGGGACGTACAAGGGACTTGTCTGTTAGAACTGTGCGGAGAAATTTGGCTTTCTTGGGCTATTCCTGCAGAAGACCGACTCGAGTGCCTTTACTGACAGAACGGCATCGCTTGCAGCGACTCTCGTGGGCACGTGAGCATATCGGTTGGTCCCTAGATGAATGGAAAACCGTGGCCTGGTCCGATGAGACACGATTTCAGTTGGTAAGAGCTGATGGTAGGGTTCGAGTGTGGCGCAGACCCCACGAAGCCATGGACCCAAACTGTCAGCAAGGCACTGTTAAAGCTGGTGGTGGCTCCGTAATGGTGTGGACTGTTTTTTCATGGCATGGACGTGGTCCTCTGGTGTGACTGAACCGAACATTGACTGGAAATGCTTATGTTCAGCTACTTGGAGATCACTTGCAGCCATTCATGGACTTCATGTACCCAAACAACGATGGGATTTTTATGGATGACAATGCGCCATGTCACCGGGCCACAATTGTTCACGATTGGTTTGAAGAACATTCTGGACAATTCCAGCGAATGATCTGGCCACCTAGATCGCCCGACATGAATCCCATCGAGCATTTATAGGACATCATCGAGAGGTCTGTTCGTGCCCAAAATCCTGCACCATCAACGCTTTCACAACTATGGATGTCTATCGAGACAGCATGGCTCAATATTCCTGCAGAAGACTTCCAACGACTTGTTGAGTCCATGTCACGTCGAGTTGCTGCACTTCGCCGGGCGAAAGGAGGGCCGACACGATATTAAGAGGTATCCCATGACTTTTGTCACTTCAGTGTATATCAAGAAAACCTAACTACAGTTACAAATGGATAAATAAAATCATCAAAATTACTGAATTATTTGATCTTCCCCAAGCAGATATAATAACAGTGTTCTTCTAAACGAATCACCTCAATATGAATGGCAGCCAAAGAGGATTAGGGCTCTTGGCGAAACCTCTCTAAAAAAACCCATCAAGATTTCTACCTCCTGGGTGATGTGGAAACGAAATCATTCAGAATCGAAATATTTTTTTATTATTTTTTGTTTGGTTCATAATTCACAAAAAACATTTTCATTAATATGTAAGATTAAGAATGTTTTTTAGTGATTTAAGTAACTGTTGTAATATAGCTTAATTCACATTTGTGGAAAAACTTATTAGGGATAATAAAATGTCAAAATAAATTTTGTACCTGCAATTTATGTGTATCCAAAATTAAAAGACATTTTAATTTTGAAAAAAACATTTTTTTAGATCAAAAAATGCGTTATATTTAGCTATATTCTAAGTTAATGTGGGCTTAAATTACATTAAAAATAAATATTGTATAAATATCGTATTTTTAACTAAACATAAACCATAGCATCGTTGCAAATGTGCCAAGTGCCTGTATACTATAACGTCTCGGTCTATATTAGTCCTACTAGCTCCTATTAATACTACTCGTACAACGTTTTCAAGAAGAGGGCCGCTTTCAATTTTATGGGAACATTTTAATCTCCATTTACAAGCACTGATATATATATATATATGTATAATATACAAATTATGAACTCTGAATTTTAAACAAAGAAATTAAAAATAAAAATGAAATTGCATCCCAAGTACAGTTTCATTCCGAGGTTGGTAGTTATCAGAGTTCTTGAATCTGCGTCAAATGTAATTGCCTGGTCTGCGGCACACCCTATTTGTCACATGATGTGATACACGAAACCACAAGGTGTACATGCGGAATCTGCGGCCTTTTCAGTTACTTCTGTGGAAAACAACACTTCTGGTATACTCGTCGCGGAACTCTCTCTTTTCTTCACCAAAGACCTCCAATAAAAATTTCTGAGCAAGTGGTCTATCTCTAATTACGATGGAAGAACTCATAGGATAGTTCATATTCAATTTGTAGTTGTTTCGACCGGTAATTTTCTCAAATCATTGTAAATGATACCTTATATTTGCCAACAAATTTGAGTGACATGTTGTTCTTATTAGTACAAAAAATTAATTACTACTTAAAATTAATTATTAACTACACAATACTGCTTGCCTGCTGTCAAATTCGATTGATAGGTTATTATATACTTGTCAAATAACATATATTCCTCATTCCTGGGAATGAAATGCCAAAACGTTTCCTATTAGGATAAAATGCCACAATGTATTTCTAGTTCAAATCTTTTCAATTTCATTCATGCCTAATTAAATGCTACCAATTACTTTATTTCTTGATCATTCTCTTATAAAATTTACTTCAAAAGGTAACTATTCTCAAAATAATCAGAATCAGGAAAGAAGACATGACACCATCGTCCTTTGCTTCACATCATGTCTTCATGCATGCATGTAAAATAAAAATATTTTTGGTAAAATGAAGCTCGGTCAAATAAGATGTAATACAATAATTTCTCGTTATATCGCGCATATCAGAAGACAATGAAAAAGTGAGGTAAGTTGATTTCCATAAATTGAAAAAAAATCGTGGTAGTGAAATTTCTGCTGATTGGAAATTTAATTTAATTAATGACAAAACAATATTAATCAAAAAGTGATTTATATAGTCAACATGAAATAAAAACAAAAGGTTCATTTTCTTTTTTGAAAATACAAAACGGAAAAACATGTTATCTGTATTGAATATGTGATTAGTTTTAATGTAGAATGAAATTACCTTCAACAGCTAACTGATACATCAGATCTTCATCTCATATGCAAAAGGAGTTCATGGAACAGAAAAAAAATAAGATTCCCTTCCATTGATAAATTATGCTACACTATGCATTGCATACAATAAAAACATATTCGGGTTTATTTTTTCTTTTAATTTTGTACATTAAATGCCATGGAATATGGCCTACGTCTTGTAGAAACTTAGGAGCCTAAACAGCAATTATTATTCTAATGTAATTTGATAACAAATATGGAAATCTGACTAATATTCAAACACACAATATTCGTGAAAACACGTTCATAATGTTCATTAAATAACAAATATTTATCGGGGATAATTTCGACATTAAATCTGAATTATATGTAAAACGTCCAAAATTTATACTGTTATCTTTTGTTTTAATATGCAATTAAAAAAAACATTGCTTTAAAAATTTATAATGTTTTGCAAATCACGCCTTAACGAAAGTTTAAATTGCTGGTTGCGGAGGAAAAGTGATCGGTTGATGCTGAATATTTCAATTTTAAGACTGGTAAAAAAAAGATTCATTTGTTTTGTAATAAATACGAAAACACCATGGAAGATCAAGAAAAAAAATATTTATATCATAAAAACACTTACATAGAAGACCTGCAGATTTTTAGCAAAACAATTTCACCAGTTCCATAAAACACATATATTCCTAGAATCCGTGCAGTTTTCTCTAAAAAATGCTTGTTTTGTTCTACAAGGCAAACACGGACAAATAAACAGCTGCGAAAATGGAGAATCTCAGTCTGCATTTTCTTTAACTCTCGTTAAAACAATTGTTGTTAAAATAAGTTAATAAAATATATTTAGTAAAAAATAGTTTCAACTTTCGTGACTGAGGATTCATAGACGAAAACAATAATGAAATGCACATAATCTCTTACTCAAACAAGTGATAAACTCCCAAATCAACCAAAAATATATATATATATATATATACCATATAATGTTGTTGTTTCTTATCCCACTTGGCTGGCCAAGCCCACAAGCCCATACGTACTCATGATTGAAGGGGAATGAAGCAGCTTCTGTTGTGATGGAGCACCCGTAGGTAGAAGTCTGACTTTGGCTCCGTGACGCTCTTACAGTCATATGAAACCGGGACCTACGACATAAAGTGGATTCCGAACCACTACAAACATCCATGGCACCGCCGTGATTCGAACCCCAAACCTGTGGCACTGAGCGACAGAGCACTAGACTATCGGCCATTCAGGTCCCAAATTTGTGAATGCCAACGGCACGCGGTGTTCCCAGGGTGGTCACCCACCCAAGTGCTGACCGCGCCCAATGATGCTTGATTTCGGTGATCTAACGAGAACCGGTATATTCAGCATGGTATGGCCGTTGGCTATACCGTATAATATATTGATATATATTCTTTCCCTTATATATATACATATAATGGAACGTGATTAGTCCTGCGTCCGTAATAACTCCTCAACCCACCCGCATAGCTCTATGGGGGTTATATGGCATGATAGCCCTCCGTTCCCTGCCCACGAAGAAAACAGGATATAAAACACGCACGGACAAACCAAGCTAATATTTAACGTAGTGTCCATGACATTATTTAAATTTATTTTTACTATTATAAATAAGTTATAATGATAATAATCATTTACAATCATTTTTACTGAGCAATTTTATTGTAAATTGCCTAATATTAAAATATTTTAATTCTTAAATATTGCAATATATTTATAAAATGAAATAATCTAGTTATATTATTATTATTATTGTAACATACACTGAAGTGACAAAAGTCATGGGATAGCAATATGCAAATTTTCAGATGGCAGTAGCATCGCGTAGAACAGGTATAAATGCGCAGTGCTTTCGCAGAGCTTTCATTTCTGTTCAAGTTATTCATGTGAAGAGGTTTTGACGTGATGATGACCGCCCGACGGGAATTAACAGACTTTGAAAGCGGAATGTTAGTTGGAGCTAGACGCATGGGTCATGCCATTTCGGAAATCGTAAGGGAATTCAACATTCCCAGATCCACTGTGTCAAGAGTGTGCCGAGAGTATGAAATTTCAGGCATAACATCCCACCATGGACAGCGCAGTGGTCGACCGCCTGCACTTAACGACCGAGACCGGCGACGTCTGCAAAGAGTCGTAAATGCGTCAAATAACCTCAGAACACTACGTCAGCAACACTGCGTCAAATAACCTCAGAAATCAATGTGGAACGTACAAGGGACTTGTCTGTTAGAACTGTGCGGAGAAATTTGGCTTTCTTGGGCTATTCCAGCAGAAGACCGACTCGAGTGCCTTTACTGACAGAACGACATCGCTTGCAGCCACTCTCGTGGACACGTGAGCATATCGGTTGGTCCCTAGATGAATGGAAAACCGTGGCCTGGTCCGATGAATCACGATTTTAGTTGGTAAGAGCTGATGGTAGGGTTCGAGTGTGGCGCAGACCTCACGAAGCCATGGACCCAAACTGTCAGCAAGGCACTGTTCAAGCTGGTGGTGGCTCCATAAGGGTGTGGGCTGTTTTTTCATGGCATGGACTTGGTCCGCTGGTGCGACTGGACCGAACATTGACTGGAAATGCTTATGTTCAGCTACTTGGAGATCACTTGCAGCCATTCATGGACTTCATGTACCCAAACAACGATGGGATTTTTATGGATGACAATGCGCCATGTCACCGGGCCACAACTGTTCGCGATTGGTTTGAAGAACATTCTGGACAATTCCAAGGAATGATCAGGCCACCTAGATCGCCCGACATGAATCCCATCGAGCATTTATGGGACATCATGGAGAGGTCTGTTCGTGCCCAAAATCCTGCACCATCAACGCTTTCACAATTATGGACGTCTATCGAGACAGCATGGCTCAATATTCCTGCAGAAGACTTCCAAACGACTTGTTGAGTCCATGCCACGTCGAGTTGCTGCACTTCGCCGGGGGAAAGGAGGGCCGACACGATATTAAGAGGTATCCCATGACTTTTGTCACTTCAGTGTAAACATTGACAGAACTAATATTATATAATATTTGTTTTAGCTATTATTACTATTATTTTAGCATTTAATTATAGCTATTAAAATTAGGGAAACTTGTTTTAAAGAAATTATTTCTGTAAAATATATTTTTTTAAATTAGTTATTATCAATTGAAAAAATGGATAAATGACGAAAAACTTATTTAATGGTACAAATAAGGGAATTAATTAATGGTACTACCGAGGAAATGTTCCAAGGTCTCAAAAACATTTAAAATAGAAAAAATGGCGACTTTAAAATAAAAAAAATAATAATATTTTGTACAAAAGTTCGAGTTAAAAATATTTTTTTCTTTACTCTTTTTTGGCAGATATATAAATATATATATTATTTGTTCGTGGTTTCTTGTAGTTTTTCGACAGGTCACCTTCATAATTCGAAGGAAAACCTTCCAGGATTAACTGCCCCACATTTGTGAATCGTAGGAAAAAGAATTCCTCTCAGTCTACCTGCTGATGCAATACGCATGCTCAGTGGGGGAGTAAACAAGGCACACTGATTACCAGGTAAGCATGTTTCGTTTCAAAGCTTATTAGCTTTTGCATGGCGTGTGAATTCAGTCTTTATTCTACTGGTAAATGGCATTAGGTACACCTTGAAGAAAGAGATCTGCTACGGTTGGAAGTTGTCCTCTTAATATCATTGGTCTAACATAGTGCCACCAATAAGGACTAACTTTGACCTACATTGTAGGCGATTTTGTCTCAAACCGTGATGGCTTGCTGTCTCTAGCTGGTGGCAGATTGTGAAAGATTAATATTAAGATTGCAAACAAAATAGTTTATCGAAAAAGAATTAAAAGGACATGCAATAACAAATAATGTTTATTCTAATCAGTTGATAAAACGCTAAATATATAGTTTTTTTTTTCAGCTATGTGTGAATTGCATACTTGACATTGAAATTTACGCCCCCGTACATTGGTTGATTTTAAATGTCAATATTCAAATCGAATCCCTTTGAAAGATTTATCCAGTTATAATAAGTCTAAAATGTTCTAAAAGTTCTTTTTAAGATTACAGAAGTTTCACTGTCAATGCCTATAATTGAAAAGCTATTCCTATTCAAATAGCGGAAAAAAAGACGAATATATTCAATATATGAATATATGGAAAAGGGAATTCCCATTTCGTCTCTCACGTAACTGAGCTTGAATTTTTTGCTACGATAGCTTGCGGCCCTTTGGTTGGGGCAGAGGAATTTCTATCATTTTCACAGTTGACCAGTTTCTTCGAAACCGATTTGGCAAACCCAAGATTTCCGAAAATAATTCAAAATTATAAAAGACGTGGAATAAACATTTGTGACAAATGAAGTATTTAATAAAACAAGGAATACCATCTTCTGTTTTTTTAAATATTTTTATTTCCAAATTATTATCATATGTAAACAAGCTCAAAATCGACGACTACACTTTTCAAATATAAACATATATATATTTCGTATTTCCAAGACATTAAATATTTTAATACAATGGGTTTTACGAGTGCTAAATACAAAGCTATATCAACCGTGGATAGGTAAATGTTAATCATCAATACTTTCCCATAAAAAGAAGATTCAAATGTATGCATATAAAAATAAAAATATATGTATTGTCGCTAATGTTCGAAAGCGAAGAAAGATGGGAAATATTATAATCAAATGGGAAAAATTATAATCAGATGGGAAATATTAAATCCAATCGAGCGAAAATAAGAAGAATCAAACTTAAAAAAGTTACAGGAAAGTAATATTTACTGTTTCCGCGGAGGAGTGAGGCGGAATGCAAAAAATGTTGTTGTCCTACATGAAACCCATTCAGCCGGAAATAAATAAGTATTTATTGTCATTGTCATTTTTAAACAACACGGATTTATCGGAGCGATTTAACAAAATCATATCTATTCACTATCGTATGTGAGATGAAATTTATAAATCCGTTTCCTTCAATGCGAAAAAAACCTCAGAAAGATGTTTGACACAGGTTTCTCCTAAATAATACGTAATTTCTCCTAAGAAATAAACGTTTTTGCATAATTCAGAATACCAAATAATAAACTAAGAAATGCTAAAATTTAATCTTTTATACTCTCAGAACCGTGTTTTATGGTCTATGCATAGACATAGGAAATGCAATTTCTTCATACCAAAGTCATTCATTACAAAGAATGAAAGTTCATTAAGACACAGTCATATTTCGAAATTTCTTAGTCATATTTCGTAACTAGCCACCGTCTAAACTAAATCCACTTACATTAAAACTAAACACATATATTGCATTTACATCTTTTTAATACATTTCTGTGTAATCTTTAGATATTTTACACATATTCTTACATCTTTGAGTTGCTTAAAATATCTCGTTCTAATTACCATGATTAATGGATTCTGAAAAATAGGTGTAAAGTGTGAAAAAACAATTAGTTTGTTAGTTTAAGCAATTTAAAGAAAGACTTGTTTTGATTTTAGAAAATTAGTTTAGATACTGCTATTGGAACAGAGATAAAATTAGAAATGTTTCGAACCGCCTTGAGACTATTGATAGTGGTAAAAACATTATGTCTATCACAGTATTAGCATACTTCTGCAATTTGAAATTTCAGGTTCGTATATCATTCATAATAAAAATGTCATTTTCTGCAGGAGAAAAATAACTCTACAAATAATTGTGTTTTATTCCAGCAAAAAGTATTCTTAGATTTTCCTACATTTTTCCCCAAATAGATAATCTGAAATAACGAAATAAAGATATCATACGTAGTCTGTGTTTGTAATCGTATATTCATTCACAATATTCATTGAATAACCCTTATATAAAATAAAAGAAAAATAATATTTCATGGTCCCTATTGAATTTAAAAAAAAAAAAAAAAATATGCTTCAAAAGTTAGCTGTTTTTTTTTTATTCACATGGTCAAGTCTTATTTGTAATCTTTCATAGTACAATTGAGTCAAATCTGATTTTTTAACAGTATATACATCCTATAATGCAGTTAATGTTTATCAACAAGTGGTGCAATAGAAATGTCATCCATCTTTTCTCTTGTCAAATCATGTAATTTATTAACAAATGCCACATAATGTAAAGCTGTCACAAATAAAGCACGCGGTAATAATTCTGTTTGATTCAATTACTAGACAGCGTCACTACAGTCGATCACGCACATGCCAATAACCGATTCCTTCATTTGTCAACTATCACAGAGACACCATTGAATATTTTTTTAAATAATACACCAATACTTTTATATACTTAAAATAAGATTAGATTAACAATTAGTTAAACTTTTAAGAATTTGTTAAATAAATTATAACACTAAGATCCAGAAAAAGGTGTATCTTCGACTTTTTATATAATTGTTTTTTAATTCAAAAAGGAGTTTTGTTTATACAATGCCGTAAAACATGTATATAAAATCTTATTACTTCAAACTCATGTTAAAAAATAAAACATTTAATTTTCTAAAAATTAAAAACGGAAGAAAAGTTTTTCAATTAGTGAGAAATCAAAAAAAAACAATCACTTAGAATGCATGATGAAGTAAATAACAAAAAATAATCACTTGGAATTTTATTCTTTACCTTTTTATGAGAAATAAAATTTATGCTATGATCAAACGAAACCTCTTCTGTAAAAACAATGGAATACCATCAAAGGAATTAAATCTTTAATTTGCAGTTTCCTTTTGTAATTCATTTGTACTAACAAAAAAATCAGAAACAGTTCCTTTTCATTCGACAAAGCACGCTTTAGAATTTATACCTTCTTTATCTTTTTAATTCATGTTTGGGTTTTATTTATTTAATGAATTTTAAGTAATTAGTTATTAAGCTTATTTCAATACATATATATATTTTTTTATTCTATTTTACACAATCATTATTGCATCATAAATTAAAAAAAGAAAACTTAATGAAATTATCATATTTATTTTTTATTGCAATACTTGTTTCACTTAGTATTATTTGTTAATAATATATTTTTTCTTGTTTTGAATTCGAACAAAAGGCATTGCTGTTTTAATTTTTTTGTTCTTCAAATTTGAAAAAAAAAAAAAAAACTTTCTTCACAGATGAAAAGAAATGTTTTTTTAAAGTAGCAAACTAATTTTGTAGTTGTTATTTTTAAACGGTAGCTCAGTGGATGACTTTAATACGGTTATTTCAGCTTAATCCGTAAATAATTGCGCTGAAGTAATTAATATATTAGTTATTTGTTGAAGAGTGATCGTTGTCTTCAGAGATGCCTTATGCTGTCGTAAAAGAAAATATCAGCAGCTATCAGATACTAGAAGCAGTTACCTAGTAGAAAAAAAGAAAAATCAATGGAATGAAAACACCACGTCGAGATTCCTACATCTCCGGCCATTCAATAACGATTCGCATCACAAATTGGGTTTGCTGATAAACGTGTGCTAAGGAGACTCGTGAACGCTTCATTGCTATCTTTCTGAGTAACATACTGTGACCAAACCCAGTGGGATGGTTCATGGTGCCATTGCATACGACACTCCAAAATTTCTAATAATTATCCAAAATACTATGACAATCCAGCAGTAGATTTTTGATGTCTTTCAGTTTCAATACATATATATATGTTACTTCTCATCGCAGGGCTCCCAGAAGGCACTTTTAAATAGGAAAATGTTCGGCCGCATATAAAAAAGAGGGGCACAAAACTGCCTCGTTATTATTGACATACTTTCATGGTCAACCTGATCAACAGATTGGAATTTATGAATTTATCTGCATTATAATCACCGAGAGAATAATGGCTTTGCATTTTACACTTTTTTACATCTGACGTCATCCTAGTAGGCACACGGTTTCCCCATCATTCTTTTTTACTACCTCGGGTCTCGATGTTATTTTACTCGCTTTGGATTATAATTCATTTGTGTTTTTTTGTCGTTTTTGACTCACAAAATATCATGCCTAATCATTGCTGTGTTCTCAAATACCATGTACATTACAAAAATGACTTAAATGTAACAGTTTTCAAATTTCCTGGAGATGAAAATCAAAAGATGAAATGGATTATTGTAATACAAAGGAAATATTTCACCCTCTCTAAGAACAGCAGAGTAAATTTTTAATTCACTTCATGATAAAAAGAAATTTCTTTTTTCACCCAATATAATAACATTATGAAACTATTCGTTTTAGTATTATCGATTTATCTATTTATATTTTAAGAACTGCACTTTGTGGAGAGTAGTATTATTAAAGAACGCCATGAATATGATGAAACCTCTGGAACAATTATAGTACCTCCTTTAAAAGTATATCGTTTAAAAAATAATGTTGTCCTGAAGTATTTTAGGATATCCAGAATATTTTGATCGAGCAGGCGAGATGAAAAAAAAGGTATCGAAAAAATTCCAAGCTTTATCAAAAGCTATACAGAAATTTAAACATGGCGAAATGAAAGATGATAAAGAAAGAGGTTTAAAATCCCAGGAGAATTAAGTAAGAAAATGTACTATGCAACTACAATAAATTTTTGAAAAGTCATCAAAAATAATATATTCATCTTTTCTATTATTTAATTATTCTCCTGGTTTCTGAAATTATATATGCTTTATATTTGGAACTTAATATTTTCCCCATAATTGTACAATTAACCGACATTGGACAATATTGATTTTCCTTAAAATAATATAATGCAAATTTATTAAATGATAATCTGAAATATTGTGCTAATCATTCTCAAATTTTAAAAAAAAATTTTGAGCTATAGCAACAGATTCTTTATTAAGATCTAATATTAAAGTAAACAAATAAAAATATATTAACTAATAGAAATCTAAGTTAATAATCTTTAAAACATGCAGAATTTTATTTTCGAGATACATTGATAGCTCTAAAATTCTATCCTTTCTCTAGTTATAGCCTTGTAGTCTCAGTGGATACGCTTGGATTGATAAGTTTGGCAGCGTAGGAGTTTGGTGGAACTTGAAGCACACATTTAACAATAGTGGATTGAGATGTCGTCGTAGTACCCCATAATAAACCTGTATTCATTGACTGACCTTATTGCATCTTAATGTATGGCTTATCCAATGAAAGTGGCCATCGTAAGTCAAAAAGGGACCAATGAATTAATAGGGTTTTATTTTTTTTTTTTAGAGAGAGAGAGAGATTTCTTGCAGAGTTAAGCATAGTGCTGTTTCCTTTTGAAATCACTTACTTATATCAACAAACCAATTGAAACTATATATTAGCAAATATATAGTTTAAATTGGTTCGTACGAATCCTTCTTGGTACGTGGAAATAAATATAATTTTAAGTCACAATGGTGTAATTTTAATTCTACTCGAATCATTTTAAAATTTGAACATCAAAAAGTCATCAAATTTGAGTAATTTTCGTATCTTAAAAATCAACAAAAATTCAAAAATTCATAATTGAAATTTTTAAAAATGTCATGTGTTAACTGGAACTAGACTTAACTGGAACTTAGGGCTTATCTTTTTTTTAAGTCGCCACACATGTGCATTTTATAAACCTTTAACAATAAATCCATTAGTATTTAAAAAATGTAATTTTTATTTTTCAGTAGTGATGATCTTTTCGTAAAAATTTATAACTTAAACTAATAAAAACTTGAAGGATTTAGCATGGCAACTAGGACACCTATACCTTATTCAAAATGCAATATATTAAGAATGAAAAATTGCAAAATATTTACAAATATGAATTATTTAAATAAACATTACAGTGAATATGTTACAGAAAAAATTAAAACATACAATTTCAAAAAAATAATTAAAAATACATATTCTTTCCCTATAATATAACGCCTTGTGAAAATTAAATTAAATTTTCAAAATTATAAATTATTAAGCGAAAATGTTTAGAAATTTTCATTCCGTTAATACCATTAGTGGAAATATATATTTATAAAAGTTTCTCTCATTTTAATAAAATTAGATATTGAATCACTAATTTAAACTAAATTTACTGTTTTCATTTAGTTTTCATATAAATTGAAGATTGCTAATAGTTATTAGTAAGCAACGCTATTTAACTCAACATACTGATAATAAAATAAATAAGTCGATTTTAAATATGCGGTACGTATTAATTTTCTTTGACAATATATATTTACCTAGTCTTTATTTAAACATATTTAATATATTATCTTGACTTAAACTTACTGTAAAACATATTAAATAGGTTTAAAAGCATTTTTATATCCAATCAAAAAAAAGAAATATGAATTATGTATTTTAACATAAAGTCATATAAATATAAATTAAAAGACTAAGTAAATCTATATTGCATGGGAAATATATAAAATTAATTTGATCATTGTAGTGTTGTGGGTGGTGCAGATGAACTGTAACTGCGTATGGTTGGGTTGAGATTTGAGACATAGGTTTGAGAACTCACAGCTTCATTTCCAAGCGCACAAACAGTATACACATACAATTAACTACAGACAATATTTAACACATTTAAAGACAGATAATTATGAATTCGTGGAAAGATTGCACTTCTAAAATAAAGATATTCAGGTATGCGCTGGATGCTCGAAATATACTGCCTCTCCGGATGAGAACCTGACGGTCAATTATTACTCAGGGTTACGTTGAATATTTTCCCTCTCGGGATGAGAGATTACAAATTAAACGTTTCTCAACATAAGCACGTGGTTGCACTGTACTAAAAGGCTCTCAGCGGGAATGCAGGTTTCGCTGTACTTCCTCTCCGGTGAGAGTTTCAAGGCCTACTGACCATTTCTGCTGAACGCAAATCGTAGGAGGCATCACGGTTACATCTGTGCGATTTTTTTATGTAGATAAAAGGCATGTTTATTTTATTTTAAACTGAACAAAAATGAGATGAAATTTTAAAAAATCACATTGGATGAAACTAATTTGTACAAAGATTTAAAAAAAAAAATTCCGATTATCATAAAAAACATCGTTTTCTGGTAAGGACTCTTAAGCAATTAAATTGAAATGAACAAAACACTAAATGCTTATGTCAGAATAATAGAATTTTTTTTTTTTTTTTTTTTTTTTTTTTTACAAATAATACATATATTTACTGGAATACTTACTGTAAAACATATTACATAGGTTTACAAATATTTTTTCATCTTAAAAAAGGAAACAAGAATTATGTATTTTAATGGGAAATCATATGAATATAAATTACAGGAATTTTAATTTAATATATTGAAATACATAAAATTAATTTTATTTAAACAAATGTTTATAGTTAAAATGAGATGGAATAAAAAAAATCACATTGGTCTACAATATTTTGTACAAAGATTTCAAAAGCAAAATGTTCTCAATTATCTTTGCAGAGTCATTTTCTGTTAATTATTCGAAGCAAATAAATTGGAATGAACAAAAAAACGAAATACTTATGTCACAATAATATAATGTTTTTTTTAAATAATATTTTTTACTGCTAATACTTAGTAATCAAATTATATTTGTAGTCATTATATACGGAGTAGAAAAATACGCTATTCAAATTTATGTTTCCTCCACACGCTTTCATGAAATAAATCTTAAAAAAAGATTTTTTTTTCGGACATAAATAGGCTTTCTACTTAATGGTACTTCGAAAAAGGGCATCTCTGAAGTTAAAATGAGCATCTCACTTAAGTTTGCAAACTTTTCACGAGTTTTAGACCTTAACAATGTTAAATCTTTTGGACTCGCACAATTTGAATAATGGATATTACCTCCGTTAAAACGTGCATTTATATCCTTTTATATCGTGAGATCGTTCATAAATACTAAATGATATTTATGAACTTCTTATTTTAATGTTTCCAAAGCACGAACAATTAATCTCTTTATAAAATATAGCCGTTTTGTTGCTTTTAAACTTGCTCAAACTGAATTCAACAGTAACTTCAAAAAAAGTCTTTTAGAATTTTTAAGAATTTGTTTTTAAAAATTTGATTTTCTTTTTTTTGTTCTGATAATGGTAACATACGTATATAACATTTCAATACATAAATTCTACAGTTAATAATAATTCATACCTTTTAAATTGACATTTATAAAATTCTATAATACTAAAAAAATTAAATATAGGAAAAAAATTTGTCAAAATAGATTTGAGGATTTTAATTTATTTTGTTATGATTCTTGTTACTTATTTTATCAACTATTTGTTCGTTTTTTATTAAATACGTACCATTTACGTACGGTAATTCAAATTTACAGGTAACGTTAACGTTCAACGTTAATTTAAGCTAATATGAATTAATATAAAATATATTATAATTATGTTTGTAAAAATGTGATATGATTTTTATGATAAAATGTTAAGATGTGCAATCTATCTACCGTTATTGTCTTACATTCTCAATTATCCTCAATCTAGGAAACTTCTGCATACAGAGAATGGTTTCATTCTCCGACAATCTATCAACTAATCAAACTCGAATTTGGCTTGTAATCTCATTCTTTCACTTACGTTAGTTCCCATGTCTTAATTATATATGAAATGCAATGCAGTAACAAATCAAAGAACATGGAATTTCCTCATGATATTGGACACTTGTTGCTGAAAAAGAATCAAGAGAAACATGGATGTTATCAGTTAGTTACAGCTAATGATGACTTCAGCAAATACCCTTGCTTATAACAAAAGATACATTACATGTGTTGCTTATTGTGAAACACGCGATCTTTTTCAATCCTAATTCATTGAGAATTATTGAACATGGATGACTTTGGATTTTCTTATACTAGTACTATTGTTTAAGCAATACGTTGAAATTAGTAGTCTATATTACCTTGTAATTCATTACAAATAAATGCCTGCATCAGAGTATTCTTGCTTTAAACATTTTTGTATTTCCTAACCGATTAGATCATTTAAATAATAATTCAAAAATTGGCTTGTGATGTTACAAAGAATTTTAAACATCTTGTCAACATGCCTTTGTCCCCTATACAACACTGCTACAATTATTCAACATTTTCTTTGATTTAATTGAATATATATGACAATTTTCCATTTGCGAAAATGTATTGCAGCAATTTTTTAATAGCTGTGAATTTTATACGAATTATATCTTGTATTTCTGTGATCGTCTTAAATGTCATTACTTAAATAAATATTAGTTAGTTGAATTTCAGTCTTATTCTTACAAGAAATGTGTCAAGATGTAGTTTCTGTTGAAATAATTGATATTCTTTAATCTACTACGATGTAAAAAGAAATGTGAGCTAGTCGAGGAACGTTGTGTGCTACAGTATTATATAAACATGAATGTCATACCTCAAAATCACTCTAACTGTCAATTAATATTCAAAATTAAAATTTTTTTCTGTAATATACTACATAAACCCGTTTATAAATATAATTTTAAATTACATAAACAACATTTGGATACTACACCTTTTTTCTTTGTATTGAACAATATTTTATACAAGAAATATTAACATAAAGTTAATTAAAAAAAATGTTTCAAACTTTATAAAGATTCGATACTGCATTATATTCCTTTATTTTTTCATTCATATTTTATTTATATTCATTAATTATTAAAATTTAATATACTGTATTTAAATAATAATAAAATTTAATATAATTTATTTAAATTATATCAATAGCAAATGCTTAATCATAAACAAAATAACCTTAAATTGTGCTAGATTTTCAGATAATAAACAACTCTCTATATGTTCTTAATACAAACGGTATTATAATTTGAGGTTTAATATCTGATTATGCTTATAATATTAATAAGGAATTCCAATGTAAGCCAATATCAAATTTGTCATATTCATGCCAAGTCATATTCAAATTTGATGATTTCGAAATGTATCATTAGATAATTCGATTTTAAAGTTCTGTGTTCTTTAGAAGAATTCAACAACATAAGAGAAATCGAATTAGCTAATTAAAATAATCTAATTAATATTACAAACGTGGTTGATCCTTCAATCTATATAAGTGAATTAGCAAATTACTTTAACATGATTATGAACGATTGCTGTCAATTTTTTTTATATTTTCATTAAAGTAAATCTTTATCTAGCATATTCAGTTAAGTCGTTGATTTTAAATAATAAAAAACTATTGTGTAAATGTCAGTTTTATTTCCTTTAAAGATTCTTAGTGCATTTAAAAAGTGCAAAGCATTAATAATATAATATTTATGCTTGAAACCATTTTAAACATGCATTCAAGTAATACTAATAAAAAATTCTTACTGACTCATGTAAATATTTGAAAGCATATTTCATTCACTATTTTTTCTACAATGTTGATTTATTAACACATTATAGTTTCCTTTAATTATTCAAATTATTTTATTTTTTAGGTAAGAAACATTAAATGTCAAATTGTCTTATTTTTCTTGTTTCAAAGATTGAACTCATTAATAATGTAACATTTTAATTAAATCATATGAACAACATAATAAATCATTCATCATCATCAAATTTTAACCATCATAACAAATTAAAAAATGTCCATAATCAATATTTATACGTATTCTTTTAAAATACTTTTTATTTGTGAAATTAAGAAATTAATTTCATAAGAAACAAATTTGAAGAAAACAAAACGAATTTGCAGGAATTTGGTTAGTTAAAAAATCAAATTAGTTAGGATTTGCTTAATATTTTTTTTTATTTTTCTGATAAAAATAATATATTTTTTTCTATCATTTTTTATAGAAAATAAAGGGATATTCTAATATATTTTAACAAGGTTAAAAATGATAAAAATAAGTAATTAAATTTAATAAATAATGTCCCAAATAGTGTATGACTTAAACTCTTTTACGTTTCAATCATTAAGATTCAAAACGTAGTTGATGTTATTCATTAATATGCTGTTCCTTTAGCATATTTAGTCAATAATATGCTATTCCTTTAGCATATTATTGACTAAGGGGATATGCTATTCCTTTAGCATATCCCCTTAGTAAAATATCCCGTTGATACTATTTCCTTAATATATTATTATCTTCAAATATATTTTAATAATGTTACAAATGATAAACATACATAATTACATTAAATGAAATAATGTCCTAAATATTTTTTGCCTTTAACTCTTTCACTTTTCAATTATTAAGATGGAAAACATATTTGATATTGTCCCCTTATTATTCCTTTCTTATATTCCCTTAGTATACTTACGATTCCTTTATTATGTTCCCTTAGTATACTTACTATTCATTTATTATATTATTTATTAGGCTTATATTCCTTTATTATATCATCTTAGTATATTTACTATTCCTTTAGTATAATACCTTAGTATATTATTCCTTTAATAGTATATTCCTTTAGTATACTATTCCCTGGATATCCTTAGTAGTCCTTTATTCTCTTAACATTCCCTGGTTTCCATTTTAATAACCTTCAAGTCTCTATCTTTAATGTCCACTTATGGTCTGCCTTAAGGCAAGCGCTTCCCTTGCATTTCCATTTTGAAGATAACAATGTCCCCGCAACGCTCTACGATCCTATTAGATCCGACCTACAGTTTAAAGTGGATTCTCTATCATCCATTCGAACCCGAAACCTGTGGTACCGAGCACTAGAGCGCTAGCCACTAGGCCATTCAAGCCCTCATCTTTAATGAACTTCATGCAAGGAAATATCCATTGAGTACAAGACCATCTTTAGCTAAAAATAAATTCACATATCAGTCATGCGCTGTATGATTAGAAAGTGGCTCAGCGCAATTCTCAGAAGTGGCATCAACAGATCTCGCACCCAATAAAGACCGTGCATCAAAACCGAAAGGGAAGAAAAAGCTGTGACAGATTGCAAGGTCGTAATTCATGGGTGTCGTCAGGTATTAAGAGCGAAAAGAAGGGTTCTCATTCAGTGATGAGAGGAAAGTACTCGTTCTATGTATTGATACGCATTAGATGTAATGGAAACTGAGGGTTTCTAGTAACTGTATTGGTAGTATTTTTGGAACAAAACAGGAGAAAATCATTTAATATTCTAATTATTTGCATATATGTAATTAATATAAATAAAGGTGTTTTATTTTTTTGTTGATGATTTATCACTTTTTTTATAGTACCAACTAGTGATATTTTATAAATTTTTTTCTTCATTAAATTGATTTAAAGCAATTTACGTTGAAATTTTTTATATATTTTGTTCATATGTTACACACATAATGTCTATTTTAATTAAATCAATAACTTTTTTACTTTAAGCGCGAAATTTTGAAATAAATAACATTTAAATAAATTTATGCACCTTAATGTTTTAACTGATAGAACTCAATTGCATTTTAATGAAAGAAAAATTTAAAAAATATGTATATTAAAATAATTATAATAAAATAAATTTCAAGTAAACTATGTTTGCCTTTAATTTAAGTTTGCTGAAGACGTAGAAAAGTTCTATAATATTCGAAATAACCATAAATAAGATGTAAAATTCCTAATATTATAACCCATCTGATTGTTCATCAAGTTAATCACGTCTTCAAGAGCACTTAGAAACTAATATATCTGTCAACATTGTAAATAAGTAAGTTTATAACCGTGCTTCCTCCTGCACACTGGCAAGAACGCACCCTGTGGAATTCAAAAGAAATGGTTTGCAGGCTCGAGACTTTTTCCCCAGAGGAAGTACAGACTCTACCATGTGCTACCGCTGAGAATTTTTTAGTTGGACTAAAAGTCTCTCACCCCGAGAGGAAGTATATTATGCACAACCCAGCGTATTAGTTGGCCTACAGACTCTCACCAGGAGAGGAAGTATTTTTCGCGCATCCTTCGAATATCCGAGTTTGACTTAGAAGTGGAATCCTTCCACGAATCTATAAGTATCTGTCTTTAAACATGTGTTAATTAAGGTAGGTCACTAATGGTATGTGTGTGTTGTTTGTGAGTATGTAAATTAAGGTGTGAATTCTCAGGCTGAGCCTCAAGTATCTCAACCCAACCCCACTCAATTACAATCTCGTTACCCAACCTGCACCGTACAAGATGCAAATAGTTTTATATTAGACCAAACAACCAATTATGTTTTATGAATAAGAATTATTATTTTTGCAAAATGTATGCTTGTTTTCATAAAAATTAAATCTAGACAAAAGTATCATTAGTAAAGCTGTAATATAGATTTATTATAAAAGCAAATAGGAAATAGTTTTATTATAAAAACAAGTAGGCAATTAATTTCAAGCAAAAATAACAATATACATAAAGTTACCTCTACTTAATTTATGAAATACTTAAAAAATAAAGGTTACATAAATTTTTTGATAGTGTAAATATTCAAACCAATCTAAAATTAAATGTTACTAATGGAAAAAAAAGAGGTAAAATTTTTAACTAATTCGAAAATAAAATAAAAAAACTTAAGTCTGATAATGCATAAAACTTACAAGTCTATATCTAAATAAAATTCTAGGAAAATACTCTAAAAATTGCATCTTAAAATACATTCACAAAATATACGAATCATTGTTTAGAGAACATATTAAAAATGTTTTCTTTGTTTATCGTTATAATTTTATTTATATGGACATAATAATTAAATTTATATAAAATAAGATCAGTTGATTTTTTAGCATGTTTTTTGTACTAGAATCGAAATCACACAAATCGTTAAATATTTCTTGTCCTTATCACTTAAACTCTCCGGAACTGAAACGAAAAGGTCGACAGAAACGTTTTTGAATTATAGAGAAGGGATTACGGAATCGATCCACTTTTATCTTGAAAGAGATTTCTTCATAATACTGCAGTGTTCCAACTTCTTTATCCCGGAGTGTAATAGGATGATTCAAGTGATTAAACATTTACGATCGAATAAGAACTTTTGGGCTTTACTTTTATAAGATAATTTATCTCTGTCTTTGTCGCACTCATTCCATATTTGGAATAGAAATATTCCGTATCTCACCAATATTGAATTCTCAATTAATTCAATGAGAAATGCGTCACAACATTCCACCAAAGTACTTTTAATATGCAATTAGGATAAATAGCCGAAGGATGGAACATAACTTGGATAGTTATTAAACTTGGAATGGCTCAGGTATCAGATCAAAAATATCATCACACAGAAAATGGTATCTGCTATAAATATGGCGATTCCTCGCTTCTATAGGGGGTCATTTACATATTAAAATTGATCCAAATCAATAGTTCCAATAGAATACATCAAATTAGTAATATTTTTATTATAAAAGACTTGAGAAAAATACACAAAGGAAAATCGCCTTAAAAGTTTTATATCTATTGAGCATATGAAAGATTATTTTTTTTGAGCCATGTATCATAAAATTTCATACAAAATAATAGCTTAGTTAAATATTAAACTGGTGTTTTATTAAAAACATGACTACATTGTTCTGAAAATTCATTAATCTGATACAACTTATTGTTTTCAGTGTTTGTAAATTCATACTGTTTTATAAAAAGAGAACCAAATATATTTATTTATGTTTAAAAAGCTTTATTATCGCGATTTCATTTAATTACCACCAATGACCTTAGCAATCAATTTGAATAGTGTGGAAAATTAAAAAGAAAAAAAAATACCGAGTTTTAATATTTTACCATAGCATAGGTTTGCATTTGTAATCTTGTGTGAACAATGAAACAATAATTGAAAAATAGAAATAATTTGAAAATAAAAATAGAATTGTATACGAAGATAACTACGAATGTCTAATTAAGATTTTGTAAGTATCCTCAGGGAAAAAACTTCCATGGGGGAAAAATGTATCTCTGAAAATCAAGTACTATTTTGCTACGAGATTAAAATAAAAAAAGTACCAACGAGGATTCGACTGTAATAATTTTAATTAATTTTTAATCGAGGTATATAATTCGTTATTCTTAGAAATAGTCTCTCATTACTACCACATATACATGAGAGGCAATAATTTTTCTCCGAAATGAAATAAAAAAAGAGATAACAAGAATTATTTTAAATTAAAAAGCGGTCCTCTACGAATGCCAGAAGTTCATAAAGTCATATTTATGAGATCATGAATTTCAAGATAAAACATATCAATAAAAACAATTCGTTTTGACAAAATTTGTATAAAGACATCCTTAGAGGAAAAATACAAAAAAGACGTTGATTAATAATATATCATTGCAATAATAATATATCGAAACCAATAATATATCGCTAATATAATTTATCGTATTGTAAAATAAGACGAATTATAAATAGCTCGTACTACGCAATCAAGACCCAGAATACACAGCAAAATACTTTTAGATATGACTTATTGTTGCGTTGTAATTTTTTTTTTTAAATTTTCTATTTTGAATTTATTTATAATTAATAACCATCATCCTTGAATATTTTAGTGGTTTAAGTAATATTTAACAGGATGTCGAAACATAAATAAGTAGATCTTAACAGTAACGAATCTTAAATAAGTAAGAGATGAGGAACGAGAAGTATGTTTAGTTTCACAACTTAAGAAAACGAATAAATTGTCAGAAAACGTAACAAATAAACAAAAGGAAAACCTCACTTATTATATAAAATGAAGAATAGCAAAATTGTGTATTACTTAATTGTTAATTATATGAGATATGATCAGTTCACGTGCATTTGGCTATTATATATTGAACCATAATCCAACAGAATCGGTAATGTTTGAATATTTTAAAATTAGACACGTGGAAAAATAACAAAAAAATAAATACAGCAGTCTCAATACAAAATTAATGGTATATAAAAACTATTAATTTATAAAACTATTATTATTTAAAGTCATTATGTGCATTTATTGTAATTATCATTATCTATTATTAGATTAATGTAAATCTTTGTCTAATTGCTGTGTGTTTCTTTAATTTTTTGGTTCATGGTGATTTAATTTTTATATTTCTTGTATAGTAGAAATAAAAAATATATATATATCATAATTTGAAATACCCTCATGTCCATAAATTAAGGATAATTCAGAATCACACAGAAATTGAACTCTAAAATAAAAATTTCACCTGTAGAATTATCACACACATCTTGGAGAAGAATATGCAAATTAAAGGAAACCACCAGATGGTGCGGATAGTACGTCACAATGACGAGAGTGTAAGAGAGAGGGGTATACAAGGAATGGTGGCAAAGAAGTAAAATTGTTCACAAGCGCTTTAAAAGCCTTTCAGTGCCATAACCGCATAGTTATGGCACAAAAGAAGCATTTGGATGATTTTTTACGTGGTAGAATTATCGGACGACTGGAATGTGGACGTACCCAGCTGGAAGTATCCGAGGAACTTGGAATCGCCCAGAATGTCATCTCCAGGCTTTGGCAACGATTCCAAGATGATGGTAATGTGAGTAGATGTTACAGCACAGGTCGCCTCCAAGTTACAACGCTGAATGAGGACCGGTATTTAGCAGTTATTGCCAAAAGAAACAGACGGAGCACAGCATCAAAAAAATATACATATCAGCTCTCTTCAGCTACCGGTACGACAGTTTCAAGGCAGACCGTGTACAGACGCTTAGGGCGCATTGGTCTATGTGCTTTTAAGCCTGCCAGATATGTTCCACTTACCGCAACTCACTGTCGTCTGCGATTAACATGGAGTAGAGAGCATGCATTTTGGACACCGCAACAGTGGTCTGGTGTGATGTTTTCCGACGAGTCCATGTTTAGTTTGCAGTCTGATTCTCGCCGGACTTTCATATGGAGAGCGCCAGGTACCCATTACCACCAAGAGAACACAATTGAACGACACCGTTACGGTGGTGCAGGATGGCTCGCTTGGGCAGGAATTATTATTGGTTCCAGAACTGAGCTGCATGTTCAGAGTGTAAAGATGACAGGTCACATCTATCGGGATGTCATTCTGGAACAACATGTACGTTTGTTTCGGGGCGCCAAGGTAGCTGAATTTCTGTTTATGGATGACAATGCCCGTCCTCACCGTGCAAACATTTAGACGAATGCCTTCAATTAGAGGATATTACCCATATGGATCGGCCAGCATACTCACCGGATTTGAATCCAATAGAGCATGTGTGGTATATGCTTGGCCGACGAATTGCAGCCCGTCAACCCCCTCCCACCTCTCAACCGGATCTTCGGAGGGCATCGCTTGATGAGTGGTGTAATATTCCCCAAGATCAGATTGATAATTTGATACTCAGCATGCTTAGGCGTTGTAAGGCCTGTATTGCATCGTCCGTTAGACATGCACCATATTAACCATCATACTAACCATGTTATACTGTTTTTTGTAAATAACTTCTTTTTTGAAATTTGCTCCAGGGAGTAAAATTCGCAATTTTTATTAATTATGTCAAACATATAGCATCGTTTTTGTTCTTTACCTTTTGTTTAATAAATAGACTTTACAAATAAGTCAAATTTGTTTTGCTTCTGTCTCTTTCTTCGCCTGAACTTCCTTATCCTTAATTTAAGGACATGAGTGTATGATAATGAAATACTGCGAAAATTTTTTTTAAATATTGATGAAATTCTACTGCAGTATTCATTATAAATAATGATTTTGATTTAAACAATTTCATATTTTAACATTGTGTTAATGATATTGGAGGGGAGAAATAGATCCTAATACAAATTTTCTTTAAACAAGACGTTAAAGTATAATGCATTGAACATTTTTTTTAAAGTTGCATAATAAATTATCAAAGCTGTAAATGAATTAATAGTAAAAAATAAAAAATAAAAAAAAAATTTAAAAAAAAAAAAACCTGTCTTAGAAATATTTTACCTGTATAACATATTTCCCAAAATTGATAACGAATAAGAATTCATTTTATATCCGATTTTTGTGATATTTTATTATATTTCATGCATTATAATAAACTATCAAGTCTTGTATTTATATATCTTTAGTAAATATATAGCTAAATTATTGTATAAATTGAGAATTTCAGGTAAGTTTCGGAATTTTCAGAATCGCTAAATAAATGCTTTCAAGGAAAAAAGACCAAATGGCGTTGAAGCGCCAACTTTAGTATGGAAAGAACCGAAATATTCCCTTTATTTTCTCGTCCGTAAAAATAGGAAAACGATCTCTATTTCATTATTACTTTATGTCTATAATATAAGTTTGACTATGATTTCAGCAATCTGCTCAATCTAACACTTAACATTGAAATCACAGAAATGAGATATTAACATCATTTGTTAATATTTTACTTCAATGATCTCATTTGTTTCGTCTTCTCTTCACACTTGTGTGTTTAAAGCCGCGTTCATACAAAGGGCATCGCCGTCGTGAGGCGACCAACCATCGAAAACCTCAGATGCGACGCGCTCTGGATTTGGTGATCAACGAAATCTTAACGCCCCACAGTCGCAACCCTATCTAATGTATGTCTTGTTCTCCCACGCAGAAAGAAAGGCTATCCAACAAATTATTCTAAGGGGTCACATATAAACCAATAATTTATTTAATTCCAGAAAGTGTTTAGAGACAAATTTCCTTGTTCAGACCTAAAAATCCAAAACTAAACTGTTACTACAGGAGTTGCAATGTCTTTCCCTTCTAGGTCCGTGCCGGGACGTCGGGGAGCCAGAGGGAGAGATTGTAACCGCTCCTTTCTTATAACTGGCAAGACCTACTGCAGAGCATCAGCAGTGTCTGCTTTATTCTGACTGAATTACCTCAATAGTAGCCTAGAATTATCCTTTGTGGCTGTATGTCACACCTTTATTTTTTTAAATTTTTGTCATTAACTTTTAATGTTTATCCGTATGTAAATTAAAAAGACAGTAAATAATTATAACATAACTTTGGCCCATCGTTATTAACCTAATTTCCCCCTTTTACAAAGAGACTTTATGGACACTGTCAATAACTCCGATATTGTTGAAGCATATTATTACTTTGGTAATTAAATACAATATTTGCTTTTCGAGAAATAGCTACTATTAAACCAAAATAAAATCGACACGGGGTTTTTTGATAAACATACAAATAATTAAATGCTTCATAAACTGATTGTATGATTTATATTAAAAAAAAATGGTAATAGCGTTGATTTCTTTAAATGGCAACATATATTTTTTTAATTATAACATCTCGTTTTTTGTACGTGATATGTTTTGCTAAATATTTTTAATTTAAATTTCTTTTCCTGAAATTTCGATACTTTTTTACATTAAAATTATTATCGACGAATGCTGTTCATATAAATAAAATATGTGCAAAAATTCTGTAACATCTGTCTCTTTGATGTAAATGCATCTAAAAGTTTTAATCAACTTGCAGAATTATTTATCATTCTGGTGAAAACATTCGGCAAGACAAACAACCTTCAGCTACCCATAATCATATGCCAAGATACGAATACTGTTTGGCGACACTTGAGAATGAGGCCTTAGCCAGAAAAGACATCAGAAAATTCGCCCTAATAAATGAAGAGCTATGCAAAGATTGTCTTGATATGTGCACCCATGAAACTTATCACAGATCACAATTTCAGACGCAGATCCAGCAATAAAAACATACGGCTTGATCTTAATTATACTTAAATTATCTGCTATAAATGCATCATTCTTTCACAAGTATGCATGTCCCTCATCTGCGCACTGTGTGTTAAATAGGTTTGCCAAAGGATATGATAAAGCAGAGAAGAAGGAATCAAAATATTAATAAATCCAAGTGGTGAAAGTTTTTAACACTTGAGTTAATACATAATGCAAATTCTGTCTTTTAAAACAGACCTGCAGATTTAGGAACGTATATGGTAGCGTTGATTGTATAGTCAGTGATGATTCATATGATCAGTTTGATTCATCAGAAGATTTTCTCAACCTAATCTCAATTGGATAATCCTACGTAAATTATTGAGACTAATTTGACTTGTTATTGCTCTTCCAAATAAATTTTTTTCAAATGACTTTTTTTCAAATTAACGTCACAACATTGTGGTTGAAACTAAAACTAATTCTTGGTGTCAACTCTAGAATAATTTTGCGTCGTCTGATAAGAACATGACATTTCATTTAAATAAAATGCAAATCATGTTTACTTCGAAGGATGAATAAAAACATAATCGAACGTTTTCGGACGTTTGAGTAAGTCTTAAATTCAAATGTAACCAATTTCATTTCATTATTTACCTCGTATATTCAACCAAACATATGAAACTTGTAATGAAAATGTGCTTTTTATTGAAATTTTGAAGGATGTATTTATATTTAAGTATATCAAATATTCTCTATTAATTATATATATATATATAATAGAAAATATATACGACTATATATATATATATATATGAGTATATATCTTCTCAGAATCAGAAATAATAATAAACTGTAACAATACAATCCCTAACAATAAAGTAGATTTTATTGTTTAATAACAATGTTAAAATTCGAAAACGAAATACATTGTTAAAATATCTCATTGTTTTAGACACTCTCTGTTGCTTTTCATATTTAGTTCGTGGCCATTTGAGCGAACTGTGATTATTTTGATTGCGATTTAATATATATTGATATTTTCTGCAAATAAGCGGAGAACTTGTGTGATATTGTAATTTCATCGTCTCTTCTAAAGAGGAAAGAGGTTTATTGATTTGTGTTGGATATATCAAAAGAATTGATGATGAATTTTGAGGAAGGAAAGGTGTTGTTGGGGAAAATGAGTTTCGGTATATTGTCAACGATGTTTATGATGAGTTGGTATGCGTTGGATATTATTGACATCACTGGTATGATGTTGTTGGTTGGATTTATTGGCAAAAAGATGAAGGATTTTGGATATGATTGGAATGACTATGATTGGGACAAGAAAGATCCCTTTGAGATCGAACTACTTGGATATGGATGCATTGTGCTCATCATATATTTGCACATTTTTATGATTTGTATTCGTTGGCAACCAATTTTTACCATTCTAATAACTGGAGTTATAGTAGAAGCTGTTAGAGTCCACTTTAATTCGTGGGATGCTACAAAAGCTAAGCTGAGCTTCTTAAAAAATAATAATTCAAAGAGCATTTAACAATACGATAATAATGGAACTATATATAAGAAAAACCTAACTACAATTACAAATGGATAAAAATAATCATCAAAATAATAGTATTATTTTATCTTCCTCAAACAGAATAAAATATAGCGTATGTTCATCCAAATAAATCACCTCATTATGAATGGCAGCCAAAGAGGATTAGGGCTCCTGGCGACACCTCTCTAAAAAAAGCGCATCGAGATTTCTACCTCCTGGGTGATGTGGAAACGAAATCATTCTGAATCGAAATAGTTTTTTTTAGTTCATAATTCACAGAAAACATTTTCATTAATTAATATATAAATTTAAGATTGGGTTTATTTTAATTATATTTTTTACTTTTATCTATGTAGCCGATATGTGTTTTTTAATATTTACTTTGTATTCTTTTGAATAGTTTTACTTTTTTAACACATTTTAAATTTCAAAATAAACTACTGATGAATTATTCTAGAAATTTATGGCGCTCGTTTAGGATGAAAATTATTTTATGCTGTTGCGAAAAGTTTAAAAATTAAAATTTATCACTTTTCTAAGGTTTCAATCAGTTTTTAAGCAATGAAGCGAACAGAAGTTGACGGAAGTTAATGGGAATTGATTTAAATAACTTCAAATATTGGCTATAATATAGTAGAATTTAATGTTGTGGAAAAATCTTTTAGGGGAAATAAAATGTCAAAAGTGGTACCTGCAATTTATATACATTTTAAATTGCTAAAATTCTATTTTTCTAAAACATGCGTCATATTTAGCTATATTCAAAATTGATGCGGGCTTACACTACACATTAATAATATAGATTGCATAAACAAATATTTTATTTTTAACCAAACATAAACCATTGCAGCGTTGCAAGTGTACCAAGTACATGTAAACTCTAACGTCTCGGCCTATATTAGACCTATAACTACTTCAAGAAGAGGGCCACTTTCCGGTTCAGGGAAACATTTTAATTTTTATTTACAAGCACTATACATTTATAAATATTCACACATAAGATACCCTACCTTTCATAAGTCATGCTTCACTATGCATAATAAAAACATATACGAGTTTATTTTTCCGTTCTAATTTTTTATGTTAAATGCAATCAAATATGACTAATGTCTTGTAGAAATGTAAGAGGCTAACTAAAAATTCGATTGAAGTTTGATAACAAATATGGAAATCCGACTAATATTAGTGAAACATATTATTCAGTTAAATACACTGGCCTCCAAAAGTTAAGGAACAACATGTTTTTCGAAGCTCACCATAAAAAAAAAAAATGACAGTAACAATAAAATTTATAGTTTATATAAATGATAAAAGCGAACTTTTAGCAAATGCATGCCAAAACGATAGCTACTGCTTTTTTTATATAGAAAAGAACAGGTATATATATGAGTGAAAGAAAAATATGCAAATAGCAGGCTTTCGTAATTAAGCGTTAGTTTTTGTTGATTTACAACTTTTTTTACCAGATTCGGTGACAATAGGCAGTGGGGTTCCGCAATGTTTGAGAGAAATTGTTTGCCCGATCCGTTAAGGTGGCTGGCGGTCGAATGGATGGAAATGGGGTTGTCCCAGGCTGATGTGGCTAGTCATCTTAATCTGTCTCGCAGTGTGGTCCACCATCTCTGGAATCAATATCAAACCGATTCTTCTGTGTCCAAAAGACACGTTCCTGGTCAACCACGAGCTACAGCATCTGCAGAAGACCGTTCTATAGCTATTTCTGCCGAAGGAAAAGAAACATTTCTGTACCGTAACTTGTTGCAGACCTCTCTGTAGCATCAGGGAGAAGAATATCCGCTAGTACGGTGCGAAGGATTCTTCACAATTCAGGTTTCTATGCAAGGCGACCCGTTGTGAGTGTCCCCCTCAACGGACGACAGTGAAGGGCCCGTTTTTCTTGTTCAAGAGAACACGTTTCCATGAACCTGGACCAGACAGCAATGGGCTCCTGTACTCTTTACAGACGAGTCCAGATTCACATTGGAGAGCGATTCAGGACGTCTGCCGATCTGGATGGAACAAAGCACTAGACACCATCTATCCAACACTGTTGAAAGACACAATTACCGATGTAGTGGAATAATGGTTTGGGCAGGGATCTCACTCGGTGGTCACACTGATCTGCATGTGTTCCAGGGAGGAACTGCGCCTGATTTGAGATAACGGGAGGAGATCCCCGATCCATATGTCCGCCCATATTCCGGTGCAATTGGCAATTTTTTCATTTTGATGGATGAAAGTGTACGACCTCACCGAGCTGTAGTTGTTGATGAATATCTTGAGTGTCTTGGTTTGGAGCGCATGGAATGGTCAGCTCGATCTCTAGACCTGAATCTGATAGAAAATCTTTGGGACTATCTTGGTAGATATGTTTCTGCTTTATGTCCCCCTCCAAGGTTTTAGGAGAACTGGAACGAAGCTTACTCCGTGTCTGGTCTTCGCTTCCCATTTCGGTAACCGACAATTTAATTGACAGCATGGAAAGTCGATGCCGCCAATGTATTCAAGATAGGGGTGGGCATAACTCTTATTAAAACTCATTTTTGTTATGTTTCTATGATATTTTACCACATCAAACTTTGATTATGATTTTTTCCAAGAATGGACTTCTCCAGCAAAATGGCTTATTTTGTTGTAAATCCTTTTTGCGTTCTTCATATGTAAACTTCTATGTTGAAGTCAATACATAACTGTTTTATGCACATGTTATCCAAATTTGGTGTTTCTACATTCATTCATTTGCAAATTAGGCGCAAAATTCCGGTTGTTCCTTAACTTTTGAAGGCCAGTATAATTACTTGGTGATAATTTCGACATTAAACCCTTTTATTTTAATATGCAATGAAAAAAAAACATTACTTTAAACATTTATGTTTTACAGAACACGCCCTTTTTTCCACGATAGTCGGTTGATAATCAATATTTCAATTTTAAGATTGCCAAATAAAAAAGAGTAATCGTGTAATAAATAAGAAAAACCATGGACAGAGTAAAAAAAGAAAACATTTATGTAACAAAATCAATTACAAAGAAGTCCTGCAGATTTTTAGCAAAACAATTATTTTTCCTGTTAAATAACAAAAAATAATTGCCGATTATCATAGAATTCCTACAGTTTCCTCTATAAAATATTTGTTATGATTTACAGGGCAAAACATAAATACGCAGGAGTAGAAAAGTAGAATTTCAGTCTGTATTTTTAAGAATTAAAACAATTGCATTTTAAAGGAAGTTAATAAAATATAAATTCAATAAAAAAATGGTTTCAATGACCGTAAGTGCGGATTCATATATACAAAAAATTAGTAAGTAATATATAAAAAAAATATATTAAACAAGTAATATATATAAAAAAAAAAAAAATTAAGTCAATTTCTACTTTTTTTTCACTCTATTGCAAAAGTCCTTTATAAATAATTTTCATTCATTTTTTTTAAATTTATCTGGCGCCACCTATTGGTAGATATTTGCAACTTAAATCTAAAAAAAAAACTAAAATTAATTAATTAAATTTAATTACTGAATTAATATTTGAAAAAAACTGTATTAACATCCAATGTCATCCACTACAAGTTCAAAAAAAAATGTATTTGAAGTTGAGTGGATGAGTGAAAAGTATTTTATTAACGATTAAAAATTTAAACAAGATGTATATAGATAGGGTGTGACCTAATAGAAGGAATTGAAAAACAATAATGCCATGCACATAATCTTAATTATAACAGTGATAAACTTCTCAATTCAATCAATATATATATATATATATATATATACACACTGAAACGTGATTAGTCCTGCGTGTCGTATAGCTCCTCAAGCCACCCGCGTAGCTCTGTGGGGGTTATATGGCATAACCCCCGTAACATAGCTCTTCGCCCCCTGTCCAGGAAGAAAATTTCGTTTCGGAACTGCAGAGGTTGGGTTCAGAGATATAAAACACACACGGACTAAGCAAGCTTATATTTAACGTGGTGTTTCCATGACAATATTTAAATTTATTTTTAATAATATAAATAATTTATAACAAAAATAATAATTTATAATAATTTTTATAAAGCAATTTTATTATAAATTACATAATATTATTAGATTTTAATTTTTAACGCACTACATTTATTTTTAAAATAAAATGAAATAATCTAGTTATATTAATTTTATTTATTATTATTGTTATTTTAGCATTTGTTGTTCTAATGCAGCTGGTAATACAGAGACAGTTAATCTTTACGCCATAAACAAGGGCTGACACGCTGTTATTCATTTAGCACTACCCAAGGGGCACGTGTAGTTTTAATATATGCTACGAACGCGAGTAACACTACCATCACCACAAAGCTCTACGATTCTATTAGGCCGGGACCTGCGGTTTAAAGGGTACATATACATTCATGACACCACTGGGATTCGAACTCGAAATCTGTGGTCTAACCACTCAGCTATCAGTACTACTACTCGGCTATTTTAGAATTAAGTACAGCTATTAAAACTAGTGAAACTTGTTTTAAAGAAATGATTTCTGCAAAATTTAATTTTTTTTAATTAACTATTATCAGTTAAAAAAATACATAAATGACTAAAACTTTAATTAATGATAATAATAAGTTGATTTAAATGTTGTATGGTCTCAAAATTATTTAATATAGAAAAAATGGTGATTTTAAAATAAAAAATAATATTTTGAACAAAAGTTCGAGTTACAAATTTTTTATTCGTTTGTTTTTCCTGGTAGATCTGATATATATATATATATATAGCAGTTTTTATTGAACTCGGAATAATTAAAATTTCGGAATGTAAGAAAAATGAAACTAGATCCACAAATGCTTGTTTCTTCTTACAGGTTTTTTGTTATTCATGGCTTTTGTATTTCATGAACAGGTCACCCCGATATAACTCGAAGGGAAGCCTTTCAGATTTAATTGACCCACATTTGTGTATCGTAAGCAAAAGAAATCCGCTCAGTTCAGTCTGACTGTCGATGTGATACTTCTGTTACAATAATAATCGAATCTCCTTTTTTGAAAGTAGTTACATTGAACTTGACACAAAAATCAACAGATTCGAGAGCAAGTTGAGCCAAGCTTTTTGATAAAAGCATTGAAAATTATGTTAAATAGCTGTAACAAATAATTTATAATTTTTAGTTCAAGCATCATTGAAAACAAAACGGATGGAAAAGAGAAATTAAAAAAATTACAGCATACAATGGTTATTAAAAACCTGATGTTTTTGTATTCTAAAATATATATATATACATATATTATTTTACTATAAACTATTTGTGGATTTTTAATTTAATATTGGAATTCATAAGTAGAAAAAATAAATATCCTTTGCATTTTACTTCACTCAGAAGCTAACGAATTATTTTAATAATTGCTTTAACATTTTGTAAGACAAATTCAGCTTTTAGAAAGAAAAAAATAGTTGCTTGGAAAAAATTAATAATGACATTGCTTGAAAAGGTAAAAACACTTAAGACCAAAAAAGCAAAAAACAAAAAATAATATTTTAAAATCCTCTTTAGGTTGAAAAATTCATTTTATTTAAGAAATGAAGCCTTATTTTAAGTCTTACTAGGCTATCAAATAATAACGAATTTTTAATCGAAATAAGAACTTAAGATACTAAAAATAACTTTAAAAATGATTGCATTACGCATAAATTAAAAACGATTACATTACGCATAAATTAAAAATGATTACATTACCCAACGCAACACATGTTTCAAAAATGTATTATATGTGATTTTATTTTCTGTTTAGTTTAATGTGTTTACTAAATTAAGTAGTTGTTTTCCTTTGTGAAAACATCTGTTATATTTTAATCCGTATCAATTCAATAATAAAATGTTTGTTAGTGTAAATTCAACATTCTTTTTTCATAAATTGTTAAATCTTTATCCAAATATACGTCATCTCCTACTGAGCATTTGGTAAAATATTATTTTCGTTATGATTATTTATCTCAATAATATTTTAGTTGGAGAGATTTCACGATAAACTTCCTTAAAAATTGGAGAGATTCCACGAATTTTTAACAAAGCAAGCAGATATCTCTTAACAGCTCCAACACATCACTTAGCCAAAGACAGGTGTCAATTCATCGTCGCATTAGATGAGATATAAACCCACTTTGGTATCCGTACCAAGTCAAGAGAAATGTATTATCGACCTGAAGTCGTGTTAGTGTTACCATCATGAGTGGATGCCGTGACAGATTGATACATGATGGCGGATTCTGTTACCCCGGCAACTCTTAAATACTTTAAGTAATCCAGTGGGTCAAAGTTGATCTAATTTGTGCTCGAACCAGTTTTTGGACTCTCGCTTGAAAGCAAAGATAGGATGAAGGACGTTTCGAAACATAGACGTTACAGGAGCAAACAATGAATCTATATTGGTAGTAAGTGCCGTCATTATTATCAATTTTTACAATATCTACTAAGCTCTATCATATTATTAATGATACATTTTTTATAAGTGAAATAGGAAAAATAAATCTTTCAGAACTTTTTCTGAATTTGAAAGAATTAAGTAAATAAAAAATAAAAATTATGAGATTTACAAGAACGGTTGTAAATGTAAGAGTCAATAAACATGTTCAAGATTTTAATTTTTATATGTAAACCAATAAAACTAAGCAAAGGAGTTTAAAACGTTTCATGTTCTGATTAACTACTCATGTATCAGTATTAAGATTTAATAAACATAATTGAGAATTACAGTTAAAACGTACCTCTAAAAAATGACTGCAACTATTTATAAGTTAGAGATAAATAAGGAAAAAGGAGTAGTGTGATGCTCAGAGATTAAGAATCTGGAATTCAAAATCTACCAAGAGAATTGAACTGAAAGTTAATTTGTTTACACCATAAATGGATGCTTGTTCTCAATATTTCTCAAGATGAGAGTGTATGTTACAAATATAGTTTATTCACAACTTCTAAATACAATCGTTCCAAAATTACTGTGGAATATTCAACCGACATATATTCTCAAAAGTATGTTCTCATATTTGGACAACAATGTACTGTGTATGAACGTTAATTTTGATATATTGATATAGAAATAACACAAATATGCATGATATGTATATATTTATTATATTAGTACGCAACTTCAAAGTACATACATTCCAAAATTATTGTGGAACATTTACATCCAAAATGGCATTCCCATATTTGATCAACAATGCACTACATAGGAACGTTAATGTTGCCACATTAATATAGAAATAACTGACTTAAAAATAGAGTTTCCACCTATTGGCAAAAGTGGTCAACAAAGCGTCCACTCTGTCTTAAGTACCCTACAAAAACAGCTGAAAAACAATTTGAACATCAAAGGATTTATTAAACATTAGAGAAAATTTTAGAGGAACATAAATATTTCACTGCGTTTTTCTATAAATTCAACCCTGCTTCATATTAAAACATTCCTTGTTTTCTAATATTTCAGTGCAAATGCTACTCGCTAGGCATTTTGTATATGACAGGTCTTCACTGGTTTTCTAATGTCTTGTTGATTATTAGTCGGCTAACGTTTTATTTCAATTATGCATGTGTAGGGGTGTAGAATCATAGATGACTAAGCATTCAAATACAATCACGAACATTCAATACAATTAAAAACTCAGGTATAATCACAAAAAAGTAATTATTACACCTACATACGAGATAATTACGCAATAAACAATTAGCACATCAATAACACAGATGAAGTTGCTTCTGAAGGTTCAACTCCTCGTTCAGCAACCCTACGTTCACCACACCTGTCTGTCTTATTTACCGGAGTTATGGCTTCTAGGAAATCAAGAGCCATTTAATTATGTCATAAAGTTGACATCTGGATGCTGCTGATATCTAGTAGAAAAGGGAGTGTCGAATACAGGGTGTCTAACACCATTGTATGTATGATGTTAGACGCCATGTAACACTCATAGTACATAAGTGTGTACATGGTATGTACACACTTATGTACTCTTATAAGCTGTTGTATACATATTATAGATAAATTCGTTATTTAAATTAAATGTTTTATATTGTTACATCCTATTTCTTTTGTATAAAATTGTATAAATTTGTAATATGTTTTTAATTTGTAATTAATTGTAGAAATATTAGATAAAAAAAGGAAAGGAAACAAAAGCTAATTCAACAACTTCGCTCTGTGGTGTCTTTATTACATTAACGTTCTAATTACCAACAATTCAATTAGCGTTCCTTCCTCCACTCCCTCTTTGTGAATAAAAATGGTCCCTCTTCAAAAGTAATTAAAGTCTGAACTAATTAATGACATAACGCCTAAAGTGGATCTTTACAACATGTCTGTTACAAAATGGCACACCTTACAACCAATTAGGAGACCGCCCTCAGTACACTTATGTCACCTGCACAGACAAAACTTGAGATAATTTATCAATTGGGACCTTTCAAAAGTAAACAATGGATATGTGATATGGATAAATGATCCAATAATCACATGGAGAGGGAATTACAAACTCAAACCGTCTGATTATATAAGCCGATTTTGAAAATGAAGGTGAGGTAAAGAGAGAAATAGAATGATATGAAGAATCGGGAGAAGACATGATCTAAAGAAGTTAGTAAATATTAGGTTAATGAGTAGTTGTTTTAATCCTGTAAAATCATTATAGGTTTTAATCTTGTGAATCATCTATAGGTAGAAAATCCCTATATTTAGATGTTCAGAGGAAATGTTTAGCTGTGGAACTTTATTGAGTTTTTAAAAGACAGCACAATATTGACTTTTTACATAGGAAGAAAAGGTGCATTTTAACAACTTCAGCCCGTGGAACAATATATATACACAAAATACATCTGAAGGGTCAGGTACACTCTCAGAAACTCTGGAGGCCTTACTGGACTCTCGAATATCTCTTCAATCTACATCTACCTGGTGTCTCTCTATATACAGAGAACCAGAAATCACATTAGATCCAGTGAAAGACTGAAAGTCATTCATGAAATCTGTTGACAAGCTGACCTTGATCACTTTTCGTTTCTATTACTTGTTCTCCCTCCAAGGCAGATCTGCCTCATTCATCTAGTGTTAACAAAAAAAAAAACTGTATGTGCTATTTCCAATGGAATGTTTCCATTTTTCAGTCTTATTGTCTACTATATAGCTACTATATAGGAAAGCTTTAGATATATAATTTAGTTGTTTTTATGGGACTACATTGGTGCGATATCACGGAGTGCATTACTGCGGATCCTACTGGCAAGTGTTGTATTTGTTTAAATAGCTTATTGATTTATATTAATTTAATTGTATTATGGAGATTTTGTTACGAGAGGGGGTATTTAATTAATCTTATTTTATTTTAACAACACCACAGTACCAGTAAGAGTAGAAAAAAATTATGAATGTAATTGATAAATTTGCTACAATTACAAATGATTCACATAACTTATACCCCAAATTTTTGCAATTTTTTTTCCTAATAGAAACTTACTACATAATGACGTAGTTTACTCAACAGAGGGTGTTGTTTAAATTATATAGAAATGATTACGTAAGGAATTTTAAAAACAAGACAGCAGAGTACGAACAAGACAACAAGCCGGAAGAAATCACTCATTTACCAAAAGGCGACATAATGCATTTCTTTGTGCAATACTAATATAACATACGGAATCAGTTATTTTGTTTTTCCGTACAGCTTGGTTTATATCTAATATGGCCAATATCTGGTGCATGTGCTAAAACTGGCACGTCACATAATTAGAAAAAAATTAAAAATTATGTTGAGCATTTATATAAAACAGTTAATCTGCCTCTTGAGTTTAAACAATAATTAATATTTATTTTTTCTTTATGTGAAATAATTATTATTTAAAACTACTAAAAGTAACTATAATATTGTACTTATACATGATTTTATGTGTCAAATGCCTTCTTATCATATTTTAAAGGGGTTGAAAAGGTAGTATAGAACAAATGTTAATTGAAAAATGAACGAATTGAAGGAATAATATAAAAACTTGGATAAATCTGCTTTTAATAAGTCAATAATACTAAAGAAAAAAATTTCTAAATTAAAAAAAAACATTTAAATTTTAATTTTAATCTAAAATAAAATTTCATCATAAGTAACATTTTTTTTTTTTTAATGTTAATGGAAATAGAAAATGCATTCTTTTATTTCTATATTATAGATCAGGGCAGTTTCAAAAGATTGAGAATAGGAACATTTTTGAATTTACTCTGTTATTAAAAATAATACTGCGTAATTAAAGTGAATATTGAACTTTAAAAGAAAATTTGGCTTATTTAACATAATATTAAAAAAGAAATATTAAAAAATAATGCCAATATAAACGTTCGATAATTATAATACGGTCACTAAATCATGAGCCATTTTTACCAAGAAAATTTTCAAGAACGAATAAAGAATTCTTACAAACACCAAATTATGTATTAAAATTAATACAGAACAAAAATAAATTAAAGCAGTTTATATTCAAACAACTGGACTTTCAGAATCCTTTTATCTAATAAATCAGAGATGAATAAAATTTAAAACAATTATTTTATTACAATGATTAAAAATCTAATCATTTTTCTTTCTTCTGTATGTTTCTGATAAAAATATACTAATTCAAAGAAAAAAAATGAACTTACATTTCACTTCTCAAAATAAATTTATTTTAAATTTCAATAAGTCGTCTTCTTTTTACTTGTGAATATTAAGAATGAGATTATTAAATTATAAGTTTCAAAGTGAAATAAATTTAAAAATAATTTTTATAGTAAAATATAATTTTTAGATTTTTTTTTTAGTTTTTGACTACGTACCACATTAAAAAACCATGAATTCAGTAAAAAAGTTGGGGACTCGAAGGATTATAAATTTTAGAACAGTCATGCGAAACTTTTCACAATTTGTGAGAAATTTATCATTCTGTACCTGAATGGGTATTTGGAATTAAATATTAAATGACTTAAAATAAATTGATACTACATAATTCATGTATTTAATACGGGATACTTAGATAAATTTATATAAAGTTCTACACGAATTTTATATATTATGAATGCCATAGGAATTTAATATGTAGATTATCTTTGTGCTCTTTAACTAGAAGATTATTAAGATTAAAGATGGTATAAATTAAGGTTAGTCGCATAGAATTTTTGTCGCCCTTGTCATTATTCAAATTTTGATTAAATATATTTTATACACAAAAAGAACTATCCACTCCTATACGTGCTGCGAAAAAATTTTTTTCTTAAAAAGACACGTAAATTTTTATGTTTTCCACCAAATAAAATTTATAAAATCCCTTAAAGCAATGTTTGCTGAACTGTGATTTTTGCAGTAAATTCACTTGAAGCTCAAAAAGTTCAATTTGTAAAAATATTTAACGAATTGGACACACTTATAACACTTATGTACATCAAAATCATTTGGAGAGCAAATACGGCTAATGAGGAGTCTTTAGAAAATCATCAAATCTTAAATTTTGTGAGATATTTAATGCAACTAAATCTGAGCTGAAATAAATGGACAAGGGCATGATATTGCATATGTAAGTTTTGAAGATATAACAGGACGAAACAAATATTTTGTTTATATAGATAGAGATGATTTTTGTTTCTTTGGTAAAATATTTATTCATTTATTCACGAAAACGTTTCATACTGTTTAATATTCAAAAGGTTACTTGCCTTTTGAAAAGTTTTTTTAGGTATAACAGAATATCAAATTTATATAAGAAGAAAATGAATAATAATTAGATTTTCTTGTGTTTGAATGTTTTTTATGGTGTTTCATCTCGTTTATGAAAGTGCTTGAAAAAAAATTGCATTAAACTCTCAAAAATAGAAGCCCTTCCTTAAATCAGGAGATATTCTTTAAATTATAATGAAACAAACTGCTTATTATTCATCATATAAGATATTCAACAGGATAAAATAAAAATTGAAAATATTTATTTCAAACTTTCTTCAAATAAATAGAGCTTTTGCTTACATTGCTCACTATACTAAATTTTAAAGTAAAGATAAAGGTATAAGCATAGCGCTTCTTTTAAAAATTTTTTATCTGCGTTTAATGTTTTATTATGTAATATTGTTATGTAATATTTAGCTATTCACAGAGCAGAGGAAATTAAAATAAATCTTTGAGAATGAAAATGAGCTGAATATAAATTTTGTTCAACATCAGCCTTCAATAAAGGCAGTTCTTTGAACTCTCGAGATACAGAACTTATGTGAAATTTTTAATCAGATAAATTGTAGGAATTTTAGAATTAATAAGTGTTTATATCAGAAAACTAACTCGCAGGTGTCAAAGGTTTTTATTGTAGTAAAATAAGGCAAATTATTCTATTTTGAAATAGAGTTCCTAACAGAAACCGTATATTTAGCTTAAAAGATACACACAATTGTTTCAATAATTTATTGATGGTAATATTATAATATACAAGCATATTAATATTACCATTTCATACCCAGAGGATTATTTTTTCTACCTATGCTTTAAATATTTTTATTTTTAACGAGTTTATAAGTTAGTGAATTTGTTAATTTCTAAATTAAAAAAAATGTACAATATTTTGTTATTGATATACACTCAAGAACAAAAACATTATGACCACCCCTACATTTTGCAATGAACTCGCCTGGATGACGTGGAAGGCACGTGATCAGGTGAAAGTGGTATTTAACTGCTGTTGGAGAGTATGAAGAATCATTCTTTCACTTACTTCTGTGCGTGATGGAAAAGGCTGCGGATCTAAGCGACTTTGATAGAGGGCAGATTGTAATGGCTCGAAGGCTCTGAACAAGTATTTCCGAAACTGCCCGACTCGTGGGTTGTTCGCGATCTACAGTTGTTAGTACTTGTTACGTCGAAACCCATGTTCCCCCGCTAGGGGAGGTCAACGCCCTATGCCCGGAAAACATCCTGTTTGTGGGGGTGTCTGGGCCAGGGAGAGAAAGAAGGAATGTAAGTGAAACGAGTTGAAACTTAGCGACCGAAGGAAAAGGTTGGTGTTAGCGATCCATCCATGAGTTGCGATGGCTGCATAATTCTTTGAGTTCAACCCCAGCGACCATCAAGAAAGGTTGCTTGTGGCAGTCCATCCATGAGCGCGATGACTGCATAAATAATTGAGTGTAACCCCAGTGAAAGGTTATGTGGGCAGTTCCATCTTCGAGTTTGATGGCTGCCAAAAATAAAGGAGTTTTTTAAATACAGTCCATTAACTGAGTATGTGTCATTTTTGGAATTTGTTTCTTGAGTCCGAGCTATCGAACATTTGGTCCAGTCTCCCGGAGACGGATTAGTTCATAGAATTTCCACGAATCGTTGGCTGCATTCTACCATGAGTTCGGTAGGTGAAGTTTAATAATTCTAAAGTATTGGACATTTGCTTGATTTAGTATATAGTATAGTGTGTCTATTACTAAAGTATAATGTCTTTGATTGTGGATATTGCTAATTAGCCTTAGTTTGAGTTTTATGTGTTAATTGCCTTTTATTTGTTGTGTTAATTTAGGTTAATTAAGGTGTTGCATTAGAGTGTTTAGTGTGACAGGTTTTGTTAAGTTCACAGTGCATTGTATTAGTGAAACCATAGTTTGAGTTTATGTGTTAATTGCCTTTTGTTTGTTGTGTTAATTTAGGTTAATTAAGGTCCGAATTAGGTGTAGTTTGACAGTTTGTTAGAATTCTGCAGGTGCATTGTATTAGTGAAACCATAGTTTGAGTTTATGTGTTAATTGCCCTTGTTTGTTGTGTTAATTTAGGTTAATTAAGGTCGAATTAGGGTGTAGTTTGACAGTTTGTTAAATTCTGCAGTGCATTGTATTAGAAGTTTTTAGTTTGGTTTATGTGTTAATTGCCTTTTGTTTTTGTGTTAATTTAAGGTTAATTAAGGTCAGGTAGAGTTTAGTTTGACAGTTTGTTAAGTTCTGCAGTGCATTGTGATGAGTGAAGCTTTGGTTTGAATTTATATGTTAGTTGCCTTTGTTTGTTGTTAATTTAGGTTAGTGGGTGTTACATTAGGGGTGTTGAGTGTGACAGGTTTTGTTAATTTCTGTAGTGCATTGTTTAGTGAGTTTAAGTGAATAAACAATGTCAGTTACTTTAAATCTAAAGAAAGATGAGCTAAAAAGAGGTAGCTGAAGAGTTGGGCTTAACCATTCCGGTCAATGCAACAAAAATAGCTTTGAACAAACTAATTGAATCCAGTGAAATATACAAGAAACAGAATTGAAATAGTGCGCAATTTTGTAGATGATGTTTTGGAAGAAAAGAAAGCGAGTTTTGGAAGAAAGAAACGAGTTTTGGAAGAAAAGAAACGAGTTTTGGAAGAAAGAACGAGTTTCGGAAGAAAAGGAACGAGAATGGGAAATAAAAATAGAGATAGAGAAAATTCATTTGGCCAAACTTGAAAAAGAGTTGGAACTTGCAAAATGGAAAAGGGATTCAGCTAAAACTTTCCAATTTAGCTATAATAAAAGTGGTGATGACTCTTTGTCTTCCTCAACTGAAGATGAGGTCATGGCCCAATAGTTTAGATTCTTCAACTTCTAATAAAAATGTTAATCCATTATCAGTTGTGAAGCCAACATCAAACGTGTGTAATCTTACTTCCCAACCATTTTCCAATGTTTATAATTCAAGTTGTTTTGCGTCAAAAGAGTTCTGCACAGCAAAACAGTGCAAAAACTTGACAATGTTCCAGAAAAGGTGTTTCTAACAAAGTCAGTACAAAAAGAGAATTTGAC